>JAJMKR010000022.1:0-229767 GCA_030563945.1 Geotrichum australiense | reverse complement strand
AGAACTAGAACTAGAACAAGAACGAAGAACTACTACCCAAGTCTGAATAAGAATTAAATATTGTAAGAGCTTGATTTATTGATATTAATTTTAGTTGAATTAATTATGTTATCTTATTGGTGCTTCCTAATGTATGTTATACTAGGTACGTAAAGGTTTCGCTCTAGCTATTAGCTAGCCGGGGCGGAATCTTTACAAAAATTAATAAGGTTCGATGGTCTAGTCGGTTATGGCATCTGCTTAACACGCAGAACGTCCCCAGTTCGATCCTGGGTCGAATCAGCTTTTTTTTGCTGAAATTAATTAGCTGTGTGCATACCAGAGAATAAGCCTCTTCGGTGGTTAACAAACAATGCGCAGGACTCTTGCAATATATCTGTAATGCTTTGTCAAATTCAGTTTATTAAATTTATTGAGTTTAATATCAGAAATTTCGAAGCACGATATCTCTTAGAAGTTTCGGCAGTATAAAAGTTTGTACCATAGAAAATCGTATCCATTTAGTTTCATATGGGAGTATTTGTATCTAACTATGGAAGCTACATATTATCTGTACTCGGAATTATTCAAGATAATATCTGCCTAGCCTAGAGTAGATACAAAAATTCTTGCATGTTACAAGCGGAAAAGTTCTTGAAAAAGGTATTGTGATGGTAAAGATTGTTGAAATTTTGTTTGTTTAGAAATTTTGTTTGTTTAGTATACGCACACCAACAAAACATAATATATATAACTCAAAGCTTAACCTATCAATTCAACTGGCTAGGTGACAAAATGACTGCTCAAACTTCACTGCGCGATCTAAAATTTATCCTAATTTTGTAAAATTTTTAGGTATTTGAAGTTATGGCTGTTTCACTATCGGCTTTGAAATAGTCTTTTTTGACAACAATGTATGTATGGCAATCTCCTTTCATATTTTCTGTTGCAAAATACTTAGCAGATTTATGAGTACCAAAATATATCTTTGTTTGAATTACAGTGGCTAGCCAATTGCATTTTTGTTTAATCCCTTCATGATTCTTCTTCAAGTAAGCATTCCATTGCACTTTTTGTTTTCAAAAAAGTTAATACTAAATATACTTGTTCAGAGCTAGTTATACAGTATTTTTCCTCATTTAATAACACCATTCCAAAGTACCCAGACGGTCGATTAAATACTAATTAATAAAACTGCTTTTTAAATTAGCTATACAGACTCTATTTGTTGTACTGTAACTGTTACATAAGTGCTCATAGCTGAAAGGAAGATTTGCTTAGTTTCGTGGCTTAACATTTTTAGATTTCTATGTTTCTCTTGCCATCCTCAAACGGCAGAACGGTGATAACTTGTGATTAGCTGTAACTTCACGCAAATGTATTTGCGCTCTAACTAGCTCGATACAATCATGGACTAGTTGCGATACCATCGTTTTTCGGTTAGTCATTAATTTTTCACTGGTAAAATAAAAAGTTTTTCCTTTTTACAAGCACCATATCTTTAGATGAGAAAAAACTAGGTGTGTATAATAGTAACTAGCTAATCGTTTGTGGAGCTGCTTTTAATCAATAATACATAGAGGTACTTATCTCAAGTTTCTATGTTATTTTGAGAAGAACGGTTACCAAAGACAGTTTTGAGTTACATGACATCTAGATATGGACTTAAGTATTGACGATAAACTAGAAAAACACATGGTCAGTATTAGGAGCAGATGTTTGTTCTGTTGTAGGGCAGACTATCGTTCCTTCTCTATTAACTACGGTATTATAAAAATGAATCTATTTCAGTTTCTATTTCCTCTGACAGAGATAGATTGTTTATTCAACTTCAAAAGTATACGTGACAAGTTGACAAGTTAGTACTCAATTATTTTTTATTCTCTTTAACTTGCTGCTCAAGGTATACTTTTTGCTATTTTGCATCAAACTTATTGTTTAAAAGCTTATGTATAGTATATGCCAGTAACATTTCCTTGTGGCCGTTATACTGTCAAATCCATTATTCAAGGTTGCAAATCAAAAGCTTTTTGGTAAAATTGCTACCAAGTCCATATTTGTATTCCATCTTTGGTCAGAAAAGATTAGCAGTCCGTATTTAAAACGGGCCAAGTTATGCTATTAGTTTTGATCAGATTAATAAAGTCCTTCATAACAGTACTTTTAATCAATAACTTGAAACATTTGTGGGAGTGTTTTGAATGTAAAGATATGGTAATTTATAGATCCATTTACAGCTCAAATCTTTTCGCAAAGATCTGTGATCGTATTACTGCGAAAACATTGAGTAGCCATTCACATAGCCGCTACTGGAAAGTTGAAGCTGTATGTCAAAATGTTAGCTGTTTAAAAGTTCACCAGTCTGACTTCTAGAAGCATCATTGACGCGTTGCTGTAAACTGTACGCATATGGTGAAAGGTGCAGAACTGGTGTAGTGTATTTATTAGGATAGTTATACTGTCCGTTTTCAAAGCTTTCTCTATCCCAGATCTATATTCATTTCAATCACCGGTACTATTTACTATGCCAACACACTTATTTAATAGATCAGTATTAAACAAACCTTTTGAAAATTGTTATTTTTATCAGTGGAATACTCATGTTCCCACCATATTTTTGAACTGGATAGCTATATAGTTGTGAGTTGAATGCTGTTAGCTACAATTGCTGTTAATTCCAGATATAGATTTTATCGTCAATTAAGGGAATCTATCAGCTCAGATGTCAAACTTGGCCAAGCTGTATTACTAGTTTTAGCCCATCTAAGTATCTTTTTCTCTACATATGCTAACAACTCAAAACATTTGTGGATCTGGCTAAGTATAACTCCATTTACAGGTTCCAATCAGACTTGCAAGTCTTGTTAATCGTACCAGTGTGCAAGGTTTCAATAGCACGTTATAAGGAAACTGTTTATAATTCTAGGACAATCCGTCAAAACGCCAGCTGAAAGACTGTTTCCTAATTTATTTTGGAAATAAATCATTATTTGGTCGTTATTGATTTAGGAATTTGGGAATTGGTCTGAATATTCCATAAGCTGGCATTATTTCTACTATCTGGGTGCCAGCAATGTGCCCCATTGACAAGTTGGACTCAATTTGTGTTCTTGTTTACTATGGCAAATGACTTTTTGAGTTGAAGATTACCGTAGTAATCTCCCAAAGACTGATGTTATGTGTAGCGGGTAGAATTTCTAGGTCTTATTCATACTTTTGCTCCCAGAAGCTGAGATAAAATTATAAGAGCAAATTCTAACACTGTTTGGCAAAGATATCCATACTAATGATATAGCATCAATATCTAATATTGGTAGGCGCGTATTGAACGTATGCAATTGTAAACTGGTAAAACAATATCGTGACTCTATATGCTTACTCTCATGTAAGTTTCAGCAGCATTGGAGCGTAAATGACAGTATAGTGCACAAGCTGGTTTTCGCGATTGACTACTAAAACAGCCTGAATTCTTATTCTATCCGATAGTTAGATTCCTAAAGTCCGTACCCGTTTATATAGCACCAAAGTCTTTTTACTGGAGGTCAGAATTTCTTTGGCAGTAATACGGTTTGCGTAGTAGAAGCTTCATTAGCTTCCAACAATTTCCACTCTCATTCATTAAACAGAGGTCTCGGAACAATTAAATCCAATTCTTACTATGAATCTAGGACTAGTCCCTCCTGGGAACAAGAGTTTATTACAAGAAAAAGTGAATTTTTTTGACCAGATTTATGTCCATCCTTAATCAGTCGATTGGTATTCAGAGATAAGAAGACTCGAGACTTAGCACATCCTGAGGAGTAAAGATAATTGAAACAAAATCAGCATCACCGCTATTTTACAACGCGCACTTCATTCCAAATGCGAAATAAAAATGCGACATGGGCTAGTAACAGCCAACTTCATAATATTCATTTTACAATTGTCGCACACACCTCTCAAAAAAGAACGTAGTGTGCAGATATTGATATATTACAGTGTTATTTTACACCCATAACACATATACATTAAATTTTGATCTTAACAATGTAAGTAATGAAAACCCCCATTCTTTGAATATCAGTAAAATAGCCTAAATTTTATCGGAATATAAGTATAAACCAAATGGTCAGTCGCACATGAATATTACTTTGTTATAGACATTCAAAAGTGCTGAACAAATACCAGTAAGGTATATGTATTTTCCCCAATTATTCTGCAAAAAATGACAAATCTGGTAGCTTGCCCACTATTCCATTTATAATTTCATTCTCCGTCATCTCTTTCGACTTTCTAGATTCCATATAAGGACCCATTTCTAGCGTTGGTGGTTGTGCAAACACAGGGGTACTGAATGTTGAACTATTTCTCCTATCAACCGCTGGTGAGGACACAAAATTCGAAAAGTCGTCCTCCAAAACAGAAGGAGTTGCAGTCGTAGCAGTCGGCTTTAGAGGGGTAGCAGGCGTACATGAATTGGGTGGAATAAAAGTTGAAGGCTGAAGAGGAAGCTTTAAGGACGGGGAAAGTGTGGGTTCCGGTGACGGCTGTATGAAATCGCCAAAATCATCAAAATCATCAGACTTGTCGGGAACTGTCGGTGGTATGGGAATAGACTCTGATAGTGTGAGGGGTATGGGGGTGATAGAACCTGAGTCCATAGTGGTCTGAAAATCTTCAATCTTTGAAGAAGACTGTGTAAGGTTATTGTCTTCTAAAAATTTGGATTCCGGTATTATGCTGTTAGAAGGCTGTAGAATTGTATTATCTTTAAGCGCAATTGCTTCCTTGGGTATAGAGTTTGCTGTCGTAGAGATGGGTGGAGACATTGTATTTATTGATTTGTTGGAGCTCCTTGAACTCAACGATTCAAAAGTCGCCATTGTATCATTATTTGGAGTCATCGCAGTACTATCTATCTCCTTCTCCTTACTCAAAGATGCATCATGTGTATTCAATAGATGATTGGTATTGCTACTATTTGCAAACAAAGACAAACTTGGGCTTTTCATCGAGTTTGATGACGGCTTGATATCTTCCTTGGCCCTAGAGTTGGTCAACTGAGGAGTAGAAGGGTTTGATACGGGAATGATAGGTGTGAGGATGTTACCATACGAAAATATAGGAGTTTTCACCATCTCAGGTTTGACCTCGCTTGTGGAAACAATAATAGGCTTTGGAGGTAGCTTTTTCGATATCGGGGCATCTGGTTTTGTATCACTTTCGAGAGGTTTCAAGGGGCCATTCGTTATTGCAGATTTAGACTCTAGTTTTGTTGGAGAAGTAAGAGGCTTATTAGCAGCTTCAGTAACAAAATCGCCCCAGTCATCGTCATCGTTTTCATTTGCCGAAGTCTCTTTCTTGGTGTCTTCATGTAGTTCAGATTTCGTTTCCAAAAACTTGGCAGGTGACGTGGATGGATTAGCAATATCGGTATTAGGAGCTACCTCACGACTCTGTAGATTGGCGTTACTCAAAGAAACATCCGAAACATGCTTCGAATCTTTCGAAAGAGTGGATTTACTACCACTATCTAACTCTGCGGGTGACTTATTAACAGTAGGGCTTTTGTTCCTACTAAAAAATCCAAATCTGGATCTTCTTTTTGAAGAATTTTTCGATATTTGCATGTCCGGAGATGGGACAGTGACGCTATCGGGGTCTTCTCTAGACTTGGTTTCAGTGACAGTTGACACAACACTTGGCTTGATGGGTAAAACAGCTTCAGAATTTATCGAAGTGTTTGGTTCATCCAAATGTTCGGGAAAATCAGGGGATGCTGGTTTCTTTTCCGTAATTTGAACAAATCCAAACGGTTTCGAAGTTTTTCGCAATCCAAACCGTTCAAATCTCGGTCGATCATGCCTTTTCCAGTATAAAACAATTTCTGACACTTCTTTGCTAATCTCACCTCGGTATTGGTGTGTCAGTACAGGATCAGGGTGTTCTTCAATTTTGTAAAACTGACGGGTTGGTCGAGTTAGTGAGTTGATGTATTTGCGTGACTTTCCCAGATTAAGTATTGGCTCTGGAGATATATATGGCTTGGATATTGGCGCATCGTACAATTTTTTCAATATGATGTCTATAGGTGTTTCAAAATGCAAAGGACGCGAGGTTGGGATTTTTGTGCTTTCATTTGATATTGTGGATTTTGAACCGGAAGAATCACTGACGTCTTTCTTTGCATTCTTTATAAACGCTTGTTCGTCGGACAGCTGCACAGATTGCTCAGTATTGCCATCGACGCCTTCACTAGAATTTGTTCTTCCAGTCTCAGTGGTTGTTTTATTATGATCCAAATCGGTGCTGTCGTTCAGTATTTCTTTAGGTTTCAGTTCGTCGTCATGTTTAGTCGATTCATGTAATTTTAAATTGGCATCTTCGATAGCTAAATTTTCTGGTTCTGAAAGGTTATCGTTTATTTGGTCTGGAATGTCGTGTTTGACATTTGAGTCGCTGGTGTTAATTTCCAGTGGGTCGATCTTTTCGTAGTCTTTGTCTGTCGGATTATCTAACGGTGTACCAGCTTTCAGTTCTTTTCGGTCTTCCTGTATCAATTGAGATGGTTTGCTCGATTCCTGCTCAACGTCTTGATCTGCTTTATCCTTCTTATCAGGTTTGATTCCTTTGACATTCTCAAATTTGTGCGTTATTGAATCAATATCTGAAGATACTTTATAATCTAACGATCCCCCACTAAAATCTGTAGTGTTGGTCGGAGGGACTTTCGGTGCCAAAGAATCTTCCGTTTTGCCTATTCCTGTTATATCCTCCAATTGATTTGATGAGGAAGAGGCCATATTTATCGCAGTATTCCCTCCGGTAATGGACTGTGTATTCGTGACTGTCTCACTCCAGTCACTGTTACCAGGACTTGTGAATTGGCTACGTGTAGGAGCAGCATCCGCCCAGGGTGACGAGGGAGTATCATTGGCTTCCCACACATTTTCATAAACATCGCTCATTTTCTACAAAATGTGTATAGTCTAGGGCTCTTTGGGGACTATATATCCATAGCTCATACTATCCAGTATAAACAATGAAATAGCGAATAAAAGACGTAGAGATAGAGCACGGAGAAGTTGAAAAGTGTACCACTCGGCCAGTTCCACGTAACTATAAGGCTCGCCTTGCATGAAGAAAATACTGAAGTACTAACGTTATGCCCTAGTAATTGAAATTTAGAGCTTATAGCATGGATTATATTTTATGTCTTTTCAGCCCTATGCTCTAGAATCGAAGTATGGAGTATGGAGTATGGAGTATGGAGTGTGCTTGTTTCAATTTAAGGGCTAACTTAAACCATGCAATCAAACCAGTTAGTAACGGATTAACAGGCCTTGATGGCTCCAGTTTCTACTACTCCTATTATAAAAATGAAGGTTTACTAACTCCAGTCTTATCCTTGGTTGTTATTAGTACGATGATCGTTGGTTAACCCAGCATTATGCCGTCAACAAAAGTCTGTTCAAATCGTGTTCCTGGAACTAGAAATCTATATAAATAATATTAGCTCGACCTGACACAATGATTTGCGACTTGTGGTGTGCATGCAACCTCCATGATAGTTGCCCAACTGAAACTTTTGGCGTCTATTCATATAAACCAAATCTATTGAAATTTGTAATTTGTGTGTTTAGTACGCGCATGCCTTACAAACGGTAAATAATGTGTGACCCAAAGCTACTCATTGTGTCACAAATGAGCGAAGCTTCATATTTTTCAAATCCAAAAAGGGGTGCCATTGTTTGGCCAAGTAGTTCCTGACCCATTTTCCACTTTCCACTGATTACTACTACAGTAAGTTACTGTAGTCCCCTATTTGTCTATCGTCAAAAGTAAGATCTACGCTTCTTTTTTCTTATATATCCACGCTTTTTTCTTTTAATATCAGCAGTGCATTCCCGGTAGACAGTACTTGAAGTTACTTACCTATCCGAGTGCTACTGCTGCTTTTACTTTCACGATTTGGAACTTTGCAATGGAGATTGTTGCTGGCCCGATCCTACGGTATCTCGGCATTTATGATGGTCACTGGAGAGGGAGTATCATGATCGTTACTCAAAACGAGAAAAGCGGACAGCTTTGGCCTGTCCTACAAATCAACGGTTACCAATACAATCCTACACTCTTCCACAACGAATACGGATATTCATTTTGGAAATTTATGCTCACTATTCCCCTGCAAAATCAGTCTCAGAAAATCGATTACACAATCAACGAGGGAACAATAGTCTCCTACTTCGTGGTACCTGCATCTGATGAGACCATGAACATTATGTTCCATTCATGTAATGGTTTTTCATTGAGTGTCAATCCCGACGACTTTAAGGGGTGTCTGTGGAAAGATGTGCTACGAAGTCACGAAACTAAACCCATCCACGTAATGCTTGGAGGAGGAGACCAGATCTATTGTGATGCAGTCAAAGAATTTTGTGAGCCGATAATAAAGTGGTGTAGTTCGAGGGGCTCTACAAAGCATAAAGAGGCTTTTCCCGAACAAGATGTGATAACTACTGAAAAGTACATATTGGGAATGTACATAGACTGGTATGGTCAGGGGAAATGGAAAGGAACTCGGGGGTCTTGTCATTTACCTGACTTTCCTAAAGCTTTGGCAACAATTCCGTCTATCAATATTTACGACGATCACGATCTTATTGATGGTTTCGGCTCGTATCGTGAACAAACCATGTTAAGTCCGGTATTTAATGGCATTGGTAACATTGGTCACAAATTTTATATGCTCTTCCAACACCACACAAGCTTGAATGAAGATTTTTCATCCGAGCCCTCGTTTGTTGTGTCACAGAAGCCAGGTCCTTACATTAGACAAAAGTCATGTTCAGTTTATGCTAGACTAGGAAAGAGTATAGGTTTTTATGGGCTAGATTGTCGAACAGAGCGTACAATGACACAAATCGTAACAGATGAAAGTTATGATGCCATGTTCGATCGGTTGAACTACGAGATTTCCAACTCCAAAGGTGAAATAGAACACATTTTAGTTATGCTAGGAGTCCCAATTGCATATCCTAGACTAGTATGGCTCGAATCATTACTGACTAGTAGTATTCTAGAGCCTGTCAAAGCAGCAGCCCGAAAAGGTTTCATTTTAAAAGGTTCATTAAATGAGTTCGATGGTGCAATTGAAATTCTTGATGATTTGAATGACCATTGGTGTGCACGAATTCATAAAAAGGAACGAAATGCTTTTGTTCTACGACTACAAGAACTTTCTCAAAAACTCAATGTAAGAATAACTATCCTTGCCGGAGACGTTCATCTTGCAGCCGTTGGAAGATTCAGGTCTAGAGATCAAAATGTTGAGCCTGAAAAAGATCATAGACTTATGTTTAACGTCATCTCGTCCGCTATCACAAACACTCCCCCAAGCGATAACCTTGCTGATTTCTTGAATAAGCGGAATAAGATCCATCACCTTGACAAACATACAGACGAGGACATGGTACGAATTTTTCATACTGATGTAGATGGTACACCCCGGAACAACAGATGTTTACTTCCCAGACGAAATTATTGTACAATTTCGGAGCTGCAAACCCCATTGAATGAGGAAAGAATGTTCAAAGCAGGCCCTTCATTTTCTGAATCATTCGATTCCAAAACAAAGGAGTTTAAGTACAGGACCACCAAAGGCGGTCTATCTGTCTCTTTACATTTGGAAAAAGATCAGAAAGATCCAACTTCAGAGACCTTTAGCTATGATCTAGTGATCCCCAAACTTGATCTGTAACCATTGATATAATATAATAGACAAATTAATTTTTAGCTCACAATCATACTCACATAACTTTATAGATCAGGCTAAGCAAATATCGATATATCGATATTTTGTTAGATTTCAATGATATTACCCACAGTAGTTAAAATAGTTACAGCTATGTTCATGTAACCGGAGCAATCGCATTACAATAAGTAACTCGAAGGAACTCTTTTTTCCTAAACTCAAAGCTTATGAACAACAAGATCAGGGGGTTGGATTTCGGTATTTTGTGTACCATCCAAGCTTCTTTGAAATTTATGTAAAACGCCAAAGAGCCATAAAAAAACTTTCTCTAGTTTGAAGAACTGGTATAATTATCTAGTGCTCAGTCATAATGTTAGTTCTTCCAAGTCAACTGGTTTTGTTCATATGCGCATTCTTCCACTCCTCCATTACCCTCACTGATTCTTCCCAATTTTCCGTGACCTTTTTTAGCTGTTTATTCATTTCTTGCAGCTCCTGATCTTTCAATTCTAGTACTTCCGTAGGGACTGATTCCAGGCGTAATTCTTGCAGTTTCAAATATACTGTTTCAATTGCTTTCATTAGTTCACCTCCTAAATCGTCAACTTTAGTAGAACGGCCCACTACTCGGGCCGATTCACTAAGGGCTTGAAGATCAGTTGATATGGTATCGTAGCCTAGACCTTCTATGTTGTCTAAGTCTTGCGCTGTAAGTGGCGGCAACACAATCGACTGCGACTCTGGCACGTCTACTATGAGTTCAAGCAACATTCGGGTACGATAGATCAAGCTGTATAGTTTGGAATTATCTTCAGTAACTTTGCGCGTTATGGTGACCAAATCTTTGCCTTGTACTGGAGTCATAAGTCGGGTAGAAGGTGCGTTCTGTGTGACTTCATTTGAAGTAAAAGCTCCAGCTACACCACACGCCCTGCGTGCCGACAGTGTTCGCTCTCGCTTTGCTCTTTCGAGTTCTATATCACGTTTCCTTAGCTCATTGGCAAATTTCGATTTCAATGAATCAGTATTAGATTTGAGCTTTTCGTTTTCTGCAAGCAGTTGTTTGTACTTTTTGGCTTCTTGTTTACTTTGTTCCACTAGTTTGTTGTTCTGACTTTTTAAGCTTCTCGATTCTGATTCTAGAACTTGTAAGTTCGCGCTCATTTGCTTATACTGCGCTTCCATCTGGCCTATTGATTTTAATTGTGAAGCCATTCGGGATTGCAGCTGCTCGATTGTAGAAGCATCTTGTGATGTGGTAGTTATTAGGGTGTTGATAAGCTCTAAAACCTCTAAGGTATTGCTGTAGTTTTTAGCGCCATCTTCCGTGATTTCAAACTGTAGAGGTTTCGAGATGTATCCCTTGGTAATAAGAATATTGTTGATATACGAACTAGCTGATTTTATATCGTCCGGTATAGCAAAATCTGACATTTTGTTAGCTAACTGCGAATCGTGTGTAGAACGCGTAAACTTTTTCTGTCATTTAACCTTCATAAAAGTCCCAGGTCCTAACACAATAGGCTAAAATTGAACTGAGACAACAGACAAGAGATCGCCTAGTTTACATTAGAAAACCGAGAGTATTCCATATAAAATAGTCGCATGCATCGTTAAATTGGATTTTTGTGTATAGGCTTATGTTTATGGAGTTTCACCTTACTGCCAATGGTCAATTGTGTGATGCTTGTTCCTGATACAGGTATAGCTATCAAAAGTAAACAAACCTTATCTGTTAGGTGAAAAAACTAGCATACCTTAAAATTATACGGAGCTATTACGATCTAAACAAAATCAAGATTCAACCACAGAACTTCTCAATGCTATGCTATGGAAAAAGATCCCCAATGTCTCAGAAGTATCAACTAAAAGCTATAAGAGTTTTTGTGTACATCCTTCAACTATCGAATTGACACTGATGTAACGATGCAATTGCCAATGTATAAATACACCTTAAGTCTACAAATATATTACTTACACCCTCATCTCACAGGGTACAAAGACAACATCAAAAGTTACTTCACTAACATGATTAGGGTGGGAGAAAAAATTCTTCGTTATTCTTTGCCTCCTATAAAAATTCTTTTGTTTTTCCACTTCTTTTTTTCCTGCCTTCCATCTTTTGGTGTCTATTTTTCGACCTAAACAAGTTTTATTCATACACAATCAAAATGGCTGACCAACAAACTGTCCCTACTTTCAAACTTGTTCTTATTGGTGATGGTGGTACTGGTAAGGTATGTTGATACAAACCACATTGTGTTTTTTGTCCTGGAATTTTGGTGTGTTGGAACCCACCCGCTTGGTCCAGACGCGTTATGGAAGAATATTTAATGCTAACTGCTATCCTCTTTATTTGTTTGGTGTTTGTGTGTTCAGACTACCTTTGTCAAGCGTCACTTAACTGGTGAATTCGAAAAGAAATACATTGCCACCCAAGGTGTCGAAGTGCGTCCCCTTGCCTTCCACACCAACTTCGGTGAAATCAAATTCGAAGTTTGGGATACCGCCGGTCAAGAGAAGTTCGGTGGATTGAGAGATGGTTATTACATCAACGGTCAATGCGGTATCATCATGTTTGACGTTACCTCACGTATCACTTACAAGAACGTTCCTAACTGGCATCGTGATTTGGTCCGTGTTTGTGAGAACATCCCCGTCGTTCTTTGCGGTAACAAGGTCGATGTTAAGGAACGTAAGGTTAAGGCTAAGGCCATCACTTTCCACAGAAAGAAGAACCTTCAATACTACGACATTTCAGCCAAGTCCAACTACAACTTCGAAAAGCCATTCCTTTGGCTCGCTAGAAAGCTTGTCGGTAACGCTTCTCTTGACTTTGTTGCATCCCCTGCTCTTGCTCCTCCTGAGGTTCAAGTTGATGAACAACTCATGGCCAAGTACCAGAATGAAATGACTGAAGCTGCAGCACTTCCTCTTCCTGATGAAGATGATGCTGATTTGTAAAATCTATGATTTCTATTTAATTCTTACAGGGTCTTCTTATATATTGATAATACAACAAGCATTTTATTGATAGTGTAGCTATTGTTTAATACGTGTTGCTGTATATCTTTTTTATATTTTTCACCTGGAACTATTTATTGAAATTTGTACACAACTCAGTAACTTACAGCTTTACTAATCAGTCAATTGGTAATTTGTAGCGTTTTCATGATTGTGAGATTTTGTTTCCGGGATTACTATAACGGATTGTGAAATTTCACACATCCCTATCGTAAGCAAGATCTCTATAATTGATTGATCATCATGTTGCGTTTGATCCTAGTCGCCCAGGGTGAAAACCTGGAAAATTTTCTGTGTGCTACATGGTAGCTTCAGGGTAATTTTTCACTTGGACATGGACATGGCGTTCAAATAAAATATAAGTAAGCTTTTAACTTTTGCCTCAATGTTACATAATGTTGACAAATGTCTTACTAGACTGTATACAAAACTCAAGATGCTCTTTCTAGTCTCATTCTAGCTTCCATATGCTTCTCTGGTAATCATACTTGAACTCATATGCCTAGACAGTCATCTAATACGACTAGTATGTTGTTCCAGCAACTCCTAAGTCAGCTGGAACAACTGGACCCGGACTCACCGCCTGAGATTATTTTCAACGAGCTGGGGATCACCAGGTTCCCTGCGAGTGTTGCGCAAGCCATCAAACATGTTGCGGTCAAGCTTAGTTTACACAGGAACAACCTTATGGCGCTGCCTTCAGCCTTTGGAGAAATGGATAAGCTCACGTATCTTGAACTCAGTTACAACGGGTTCAAAGTCTTTCCTGAGGTCTTGCTGAAATGCACTGGGCTGCTAATTTTAGATTTAACGGGGAACCAGATTGATAGATTGCCAAAACGACTGGGCGGCCTGGAAAACTCGCTTAAGATTTTGTCGATTAGAAATAATAGATTCAAGTATTTGACACCAAGTATCTTGGATTTGAGTGAGCTTATCGTTGCTCAGGTAGATGGCAACCCGTGGGAAATGCCCCCAAGACATATAATTCAGGAGGATCAGGGGGAGGATCAGATAGAATGGTTGGACAATATTAAAGCCTATGTAGCTAGGAATGTGGAGGTCTTGGAAGAAAAAATTAATGAAGAGCCGTTGCCTTTGTCACGAACACGCTCTCAAGTCGACTTGTCAAGTATCGAGGAAGAGGAAGCAGCTGGGGTACCTGATTTTAACGATGTTCCATCGTTGATTAACTGGATAAAAGCCCATGACCAGCCAGTAAGAGAAGACAACGGAGGAGAAGAGTTAGTACAGCATTATTCGGAGGACGATCATTCTGATCGGTCACGAAGTAATAGTGATTCAGTCACCTCATCAAGGGCAGCGAAACGAATGGGATTTGTAGTAAAGAAACCGTCAAAGGACTCGACGCCGTCAATAAAGTCAGCTAGAGATTCTCTGAAAATATCGCCAAATAATTCCTCACCAAGACTTCGTCAGCACCTTAGAGGTCTTTCCCATGATAGCACTCTAGAACCTCAACCCATCACACCTGTCCCATCTATATCAACAACACTGTCAATGTCCACAACTCCTCCAAACTCAAAAGATAAATCGCATAGAGAACGAAGTCATTCAGCGTCGGTCACATCCTCTCCAGAGAAAGAGTCAATGCCAGGCGCTTATTTCCGCAGACTGTCTACACTTAACGAAGAAAATAGACCAATTTCTACATCTTCGTCTTCATCAAATGTGTCACAAACAAAAATTAACCAACTAATAGAAACCGAAAATAAAGTCATCCTAGCAGTGAGAAACATATTGTTTGCGTTGACTGAATTTCACAGCACCCTCCAGAGGTGCAGCCGGCTATGCAATGAAAAATTTGTTACCATGCAGCTGACGGAAAAACTGTATGCTGGGAAGTCGTATAATGACCAACTTGTGTCTGTTCTGGAAAAGCATGGATTGAGATTGAAATCAGCAGACGACGAAAAGTGGGATAAAGAAGAATCACTAAAGGCAATCAAATCAATTGTTGACACAGCTCTAATATCTATAAACAATTTCAAGGATCTAGCAAAGTTTTGTCGAGAGCATATTTTTAGCTTCACGTCGGCAATCGATATTAAGTTTATTCGAACTATGATTTTAGTTACCTATGGGTCCATTAACGAACTCTACAACAGTTGGAACATTCTGAACGACTCTGTCGATTCTGCTCCAAGGTACGGGTCCGAAGACCAATCTAGTAGTGGTTACAAAACAGCCCAAAATTCCACGTCCACCCTCCCATTCCCTACGCTCCCAACAAATATATCACTAGCCTCGCTGGCCCGCGATTACACCGAAGCCGACCGAGCCCTCTACGAAGGTCTAGAGGCAGCAGCCAACGCCGCCCGCTCGCTCCTAGCAGAACTTACCGAACTCGTATCCAAAAGCACCATGGCCGGGCCCCGCAGCACCAACGTAGCGATGCACGTGAAGAACCTCACGAGCAAATGCTCAGTTGCAGTCGACGTGACGCGCCGTCTCAAAGAGCGACTTGAGCAAGTCCGCCACGTCACATTGCCCGACCACGCACTCCGCAAGCTGTTTTGGGATGACATGAACGCTTTTGTAAAAGGAATCGTCGCCATACTTTCCACGACCAAGGCCGCCATTGAAGACCTGCCATACCTCAAAGATACCCAAAACTTCATCACGCTGACAAAACTGACCAAAGAACTGCCGCCGCTCATCGAAGCGTCCTCGTACAAATCGATCGGAGACACGCCAGGTGGAAGTGGACACCCAACCCTATCGCTGCCAGGGTCAGAGAACTATAACCTGGCACCCACCACGCCGCTGTCTGCGGTGCTGGGCCCAGCTGCTATGGCAGTCCTGCCATCGCCGCCAATCAATAAATCGTTCACGCATTCACCTTTTGTGCCGTCGCCGCCGACTGGGAATGTGAATGGAGAAACTAGGCCTGAAGAAGGTGTGGAGTTCTAGAAAAAGTGTTTGCGAGGAGTGCATAGCTCTTGAACATGTTAATGATTAATGATGATAATATATATATTGTTATGTGAATTTTTTTTTTATACTTTTTAAATATACCGGTATATAAATCCAGTAAGAATAGTTCTATCTCTAAAGGTTGACAATGAGATTAAATAAATAAGTCAACAATAAATTCAACTATTTTAGAACTCATTCTTGTAAAGTCCTAATACATTGGAAAAGGTATGAATATATGATAATAATATTATTATTTTAAATTGTAGCAATAAGGCGTTTAAAAAAACATTATTAGAGGATATAAATTACAACAACATAAACAAAGTAAAATAAATGAAAAGGGGAGAATAAAAAAATAAAAAATATTAACATAGGAGATAATGGATATAAATTACAGGTAACCAGTCTCGGACAAAAGTCTGGTCATTCTTTCATTGGCACGCTCTCTTGGCTCCAAATGCAGCGAGATTTCGTACTGCAAATCAACGCCCGGAGCTTTCGCAAACCCAGTGTCAAGAAGTGCTTGAATAGCTGGGACTTCCTGGAAGTTGTAAACTTTCACTTGATACTGCATGATTTCCCTGATGATATCCGCCGATTTCAACCTCTTGCCATAATTAATTATGAGGTTGTTTTGTAGACTAAGCGGTGAATTCGGTGGTGGGGAAAGATAGTCAGGATTACCATCCTCGACAAACGTGAGATCAGAAAGATACACTCCGAAGAATGGAATCACAGGCGGTTGAACCATTCGTAGAATGTCGCGATACTCATTGAAATTTCTTGAACTGTTCATAAGTTTGTTCATGGAGTCAAGCAATTCCAAGGTGCGAGGATTAACAGCTGACCAAGTTTTCTTCATTCTGTGTATGGTGGCTGAGTACAACGCTGAAATGATAGCCATCATGGAAGAAAAGTTGTTCAATAAACGACAATGCTCCGCAATGCTCACAAAGTACCTAATTGCGTGAGCTCTCTTTTTGAAATCACTGAATTTCAGAATAATGAAAGACACCCAGTTTGAAAGACCATTTGAATTTTGGATGAAGGCGTTAATGAACTGGTGCTGGTTCTCCTTCTTCTTTCTGTTTTTTCTGGTCAGTAATTCAAAAGGGGTGATTCTCTGAAACAGTTTAAACTCTCGAAGCGTTAATTGTCTAGCAACCTCCAGAGGGTCAATGTCAAATAGTTTCAATTTTTTTAGATTTTTGGGTAGAATGGGAATAGGATTAGGATCAAGACTCGAGTTTTGTACAACCCTTTTGCGAGAAGTTGAAAAGGTCAGGTCATCGTCATCAGCATTTAGTTTTGCTTCAATCAGTTCAATAATTTTCATTTCATGATTTTTCCTATTGGTTATAGTTCCTGCGCCAGCTTGAGAAGTAGATGACTGTTGATTACCGTGTTTGTCACTGCTGACATGCTGAATGAATGTCAACATAGATTTCAGAAGCGCTTCAATGTTCTTGTTTGAACAGTTTTCATACCAATACTCTTCCAGCCATTTTTTGATGATATTGATGATTCTCAATCGAATAACTTTTTGTTTACTCTCCGTCCACATTATAAACTCTTCTTGCGAAAGACCTTCAGGTGGTTGAATATTGAATCTGTTGACAAGTTCTTGGAAAAGCTCTTCTGGTGTTGTAAAGCTTCTGAATGTCATTAAAATAGTAGTGTTAAAATTGGCGTTGATTGATTTATGATTTGTTAGTACGGCAATCAAAGCGCGTAAAGTTCCTCCTCGTATATTGTTCTTACTGTCGTATACAATAAGATCATCAAAATCAGTAGACAAGTACCACGGTCCTTTGTCATTGTTTCGGTGTATCGCCAGATTTTTAAGTCCTTCTGTCGTTTCATTGGTGGCTCCTGCAAGATTGGTCCTTGTTCCTAGGTATGGTGTTGAGGCGGCATTTCTATTGAAACTAAGCATAGCTGATCGTTCCTCGGACAGGGCAGTGGCAAATTGTACTAATGAATCAATAGTTACTCCCAGTTCTAATGCACATTTCTTGATAACAGCTTCGTTACTTTCTTTCTTTTCCTTAAGACCGGTGGTGTTTTCCGGTGTAAAATTAGGTTCTTCCGGAGATTCGGCTGTAGGAGTGGTGGCTGTAGGAGTGTCAAGTTCCATATTTTTGGCATGAAGTTTTGTTTCGGAAAGAGATTGAGCTAAAGAATCTAAAAATCCTTGATCATTTATATCACTTTTTTGAACTGCCGTTATAATGGATAGAATGTCGTCGTAGAGCGCCTGTTTTACTTCCAGAAACTCACACAATAAAAATAAAGGAGGAAGAGAAGTGCTTGCCATAGAGCTTCCTGTGGTTGAAGTAGATGACGACCCATGCTGGTTAGTTGAAAATATGGTGACACTTGAGAGACGCCGATTGCCCGTTTGAAAAACTGATAAATCTAAGCTCTCCACCAAGTTTGACATATTGGTAACAAGAGTCACTAACGACGAAAGAGACGACAACACAAGGTGTCTTCTGTCTTCGTTGAAGGTTGAATCTTCTTTCGATGACTTAAGATCAATAACATTAAAAATCTGTCTCAGCAAAGTTACAACCATATTCCTTTGATGATCCAGAACCGCGACAGCTTCTTGATCCAAAGGAATAACGGTTTCAAAAGCTTCCAAATTAAACAAGCTAGGAGGCTTAGTTCCATCCTGCGAGCAATAATCCCCGCTTTTGTTGACATTCACAGTGGTCCATTCTCCCGCATAAAATCTATCTACCGAATACAAATCTTCATCTTTTGCTTTAACCACCTCTCCCAAGCTCTCATCGTCTTCCAAATTAGCAGCTCTTCGGAATGTCCTCACAAACATTTTGGTTTTAGCAGCCAGAGTATTAGTTTCTTTGATACCCAACTTTATTGCTTCTATTTCGCTTGTTGCGTCGGCAGCAATTGAGTATTTTCGATCGATTGTCATTGATTGCTTACTATTTGTAGATAGCGAGCCCATACTAGAAGATGAAACGATTGAAGTTGATCTCGACTTACTGGGATTTGATCCGGTAATCGGTATCGGATTTACCGTGCTTGTTGGTTGATTTAGAGTTGGTTGGGTATTAGTAGTATTAGTATTATGCGACAGGTTTAGTGCTTGAAAGTCTTTCACGATATCATTTGAGAGGCCGAGTTTCGCGAGGCTAGTTATAGTATGTCTGTATGCTCTAGCGACATCAGTATTAGTTGAAGATGAAGGTGCTGTGCCGGGCGGAATTCCGGAAAGTGTGGATATGTATGCAATAAAAGAAGAGAGTCCGTAAAAGGCGTCAGTGATAGCTTTTATATCTTTATTATTCAAGCTAGTGATCATGAGCTGAGCCATAGAATCAAGGCTTGCCAGCAACTCTGACCATTTGTTCAGTGATTCAAATGTTTCATGATTTTTGAATGGTAAGTTAAGGGATGTCGATACTGATTGTCTAGTACTTGATTGGCGTTGATGTTTTTTGAGCTGTGAAAGAATTTTATATCAGTTAATAAATGCAATTTATTTCCCTAAAAATTCAAAGAACAAGGGGAATGACTAAAGAAAGACTGTGTGAAGCAACAACAACAAAAAAAAAGAGGAAAAAAATACTTACCAAATCCATATAAGGGTCTGTAGATCTAGCTAGAACGTATGGAGAGTTTTCACCATTATTCTGTTCATACATTAAAGCGACGCTCGAAAGATCGGGTGGAACAGTAACAGTTGGAGGAATGCCGTCTCTTGCTAGAGTTTTCGCACGATCCCGAGACACTCGTTCAAATGGAAGGTTTGGAGTAAAAGTCTTGATTTGGGAATTAATGTAATAAAGTTTTCCAGACTTACTTGATTGAGGGATCCACGAAGAATGAAAATCTGAATGTACGCCAGCACTCGACAAATGCTGATCAACATATTTGTAGTCTGTTGTGACTGTGGTAGTTGCAGTAGTGGTAGTTTCAGCTAGAGATGCATCTGAACCAGTAGCACTGGGAGAAACAATAGACATGTAACTAACAACGGAATCTTTCCGTGAGGCCGGGTTGGAAGATATACTAAAACTGTCTTCTTGCTCTAATGGAACGCCAGTTTCATCGTGACTGCTCTGTGTAGAAGAAGGTGAAGATGAAAAGGCTGTATGAAAAATATTGTTTTTGAACTGTACAAAATTTGCCGATGAAGAAACAGGGATAGAGCTAGCTCCTGTCATTGTAGTGTTTGATACGGGTGGGGCCAAAGGGTCCGAAGGGTCGACACTGTGTGAATTGGGAGTATCATTAGTAGTTTCGTCCTCATTTACAATTTCGCCGTGAGCTTTATTTGAATCTTCGTTAGAATGTTGAATTTCGTTTTTGGTGCCGTGTAAGCTGGTTTTGGGGTCGTCAATTTTTGCAGTACTAGAAGACAGTCCTGCTGAGGAAGAGTTGGGAGGAGAGTGCGTTTGAACACTTTCAGTATAGCTACAATGAAACCAGCCTCGTTGGCCCCTGGGGTTAATTCCATCCCACCAGCCTGAATCAAGCTTCAGTAGCACTTTTATTAATTCGCCTTTTTCGAAAGTTAATGTATTGTTTGTTTTTGAGGGAGACCCGTAGGACTTGACGGCAATTACAGTGTCAATGGGTTTTTGGGTGGGATCTGATTGCTGATTGTGGGATGGCAGCTGTGATGAGGCAGTCAATTTTGAAAAAGGAGGATGGTGCATATGTTGCTGGTGTTGCTGAGGAGGATGAGGAGGAGGAGAAGATCTTCTTGACGAAGAGCCAGACTTGTTCCTTCCTAAAGCTGATCTAAACATGGTCGAAAAACCTAGACACTTTATCTTCTAGTGCAGTCTTGTGGGAGGGGAGAAAGGCTGTATAGGTTCAAAGTAAACGTAGTATTTACAGATGAAAAATGTCTGGCGACTGACTGCTTTGAAGGGACTGTCCGAAGTGTGTAGATTGTGATTGGTGTATTTGGTGTGTAATTAGCGGGACTAAGATGAGATGTAAGAAATGAGGAAGAGAAAAGAATAAGTGAACATCAGACTTTTTTTTTTTTTTCTTCCCTGTAATTTTTTTTTTCTTTTCCTTTTTCGTAGTTTCCCTATTTTTTCTTTTTGATACTTTTTTTTTGTTCAAATTGATGATGATAAAGTTAATGAGGAAAGAAAAAAAAATAATAATAACAGAGGATTAAAGGCGTGATGATAATAATAAAAAAAGGGAAAAAAAAATTATCACCAAAACTGGTTAGGCCCTGTAAGAACCGCCATAGTAATGACAAGTCGTCGTCGTAGCTGAACACTTTTTTTACCCTGATAAAAGAGGCATTTTATGCCGGCACCAATCACCTAAAGCGCACTGTAAGCAATCTAAGCACGAATTTATGATTTGTGAAAAATAAACTCAACATGCGTAGCGCATTTTATGTTTTTGTGCCTTGATTTTGTGTGCTTCGTCCGAGGGGAGCTATTGAAAATGCTAAGATTATTGCGCTGAACTAAAAACTTTTCTCTTTTCATTAATTTTTAATTGCCTTAGTTAGTTGATTTTTGCTGCTATTATAGAATTTTTGCTATCCCGCAATATTTAATGTTGCTAATAAACTCAACACTAATCTTATATTTTACGCTAGTCTCGTCAAATCTGAATTTGTTACTATTGCTAGTTTTACCTCTACTCTAGGTCCACTTCTTTTCTTTCCTTTTCAATCCATAATTCTAGACTGTTGTTTCCAATGGATTTCTTGTATTGAAAAATTCACGAATTAGTATCTCTACATTTTCGTCCAATAGATTTTGTACTAAATTACTACCATCACTTCTACCCACTAAACCAGCCAATTTACTACATAAATGCACACACAAAGCTCTGTATACTTTAAACGCTGACTAATTTTTGCAATGCGCTTCAACTCTATCAGGCTTAATTTGAGTTTAGTGTCAAACTTTAGTAACTTTAATGCATCAAAGCTTTTTTTCTTTTTGTTTTTCTTTTGTTTTAGCTGACTGAAAGTAGTACAAAAAACCTGTCATACTTTGTGGGCAATTGGCCTCAGACTGTCCAGTCAATTTTTTTTTATTTGGTCCTGTTTTTGTGGATTTGATTACCCTGCGCTACTTGTACTCAGGTACGCTACATATGCACAATGCACAATGTGCGTCATTATAATACATTAGCTCCGGACTTTATGAATGTCACAAACTCTAATTAGCTAGAGCTTAAGTAAAGTGACTTGAAGCTATACGTTTTAAATTCAAGTCTCAAGGTTTAGGTAGTAACTGTGGCTCTCGAGTCTGCCTTGGAATATTCCATGATTTGAAATCACTGTCCCCACCATCAAAATTCCATCATTCAAAGTCTTCATCTCTACATTGAATAGACCAAATAATTTCCTTTCATCATCCATTATTCTATTCATTTCTTGTAATCTCATACTCCTCATCATCTGCTTCTTGTCTATATTTAATTACCAATGACAGTTTCTCCCATCATTGCACAGCTGGTATCCGACACATCGGTTTCACCGTTTTTCTGTTCATATTCTGTCCAGAATCTCACTGCAGAAACCAAATCACAAATTATTGAAAAGCTATCTCCGCTCTCCAGCACAAAAATTAAGAACTACTCTTTCCAAAACGACAATCTCCTCACACTGAACTCCGTTTTAAAGCCGTCATATGTAATCAATTCTCTGCTCAAGGATTACAATCTTGTCCTCAGAGGGTCGAACGATAATTCTGCTGTTTGCATCTTGGCCGATCACATTACTAATAAAGTGGTTGGACTGGTGCGCATTATTAACAACACCGAAAGCGAGAACTCGCTCCTCTTCGACATCACCAAGAACTTCCCGGGCGCATACAAGGTGATCATCAACACGCACGGCGACCTGACCAGCATTACACACACCCCACCCGCCAGTTCCGTTCTCTGCACGCTTCTTGAGTCCACTTCTATGCCTGCTGCACTAACCGACCGCGAAAAGTCCTTTTTTGTCTCAACAAAGAATTTGGACTACTACAGCATTATCGGCCGGGCCATTTCGATGATTCCGATTAATGACAAGAACGAAGTGGACATGACAAGGAACGTTGTTTCTGGCATTATTGCGAGAAGTGCCGGAGCGTGGGATAATGACAAAATGGTATGCTCGTGCTCGGGGAAAAACCTTTGGCAGGAAAAAGAAGATGCTGTTAAAATCGGCATTAGTTGAAATGTTGACATTTAAGTTAAACTGGCATACACTAGTAAATCTAATCGATGAATAGATTAATGTGATTTAATAAACCAATGTTGAATAGTGTCTAAAAGTGAAATATAAGTTATGCTTCTTGTAAATGAGCCAAGTGGAGTCGAATTAAGCTGAATTGATGGAATATTAAGCAGAGTTCATACTACATTTGAGATCGTTTAGGAATACCTGAATCATAATTTGAAAGTATGTAAATTATGTCTATCAATCATCGTCAAATGATGTGCCACTATTTGTAGCAAGTGTCAGGTTTGGGACATAAGCCTCAACCCAAGAAGCTTCAGCCTTAGTCCACACAACCTAACCTGAGGTCCTAACCCAGACAAGAGGGTTCTAAGAAGGCAAAGGAGGCAATAACTTCTCTCCTCCTCAACATGGAGAAAAGGCCAGAGCACAGAGACCTACAAAGCTGGCTTTAAGATATAACGAGATTCAACTAAATTGCCTTTATTACATAGACAATACATTCTAGATATTAAAGGAGAGTACTCATCTACCTACAAGCTACAGTCGCACCTTGTAAGTATTAGCCCTCAAGTGTTAAGAGCAAAGATAGGCAGCAGAAGATGACAGCAAGTCTATTTAACGCTACAAACAGAATCATCGCACAGCCAACCCTAAACCCTCGCTATATCACTATCACTGATATACGAAAGTCCAATCTCCGATACAAATACCACTACCACCACCTTCAACTCAGGCTGCTCCTACCTGCCCATGATTTTTACTTCCATGCCAAGTTATTATTCCTACTATAAGCCTAGCGTACTTTTTGCGTATATCGATATATTTTTTTTTTCTTGTTAAAGTTCAGAATTTTTGGCAAGAGCATTTTTTTCATTTTCATTTTTTGAGACTGGGAGGTTTTGTGAGGAAAAAAGATAAGGATTTGGATAATATGTAGAAAGGGTGTGGTCGAGAGGTTGATGGTTCACGGGTGGATATGCAGTCTAGACTTTGATACCCAACCCCAACCGGTGGCACATCAACAAAGTCCTCAGAATAACCACAGACCCACCATCCATTCATTCCTCACAAACCATCTTTTTCTTTTCCGCTTTTACTGTACCGTAAGTTCGCCGTACGCATTCATTGAACTCTTTTGTAAAGGTCCCCCCGGTGTGACCGACGGGAAGGTTAAGCAACACAAAAACTAATGCTAAAGTTTGCAATGTTCGGCGGACGGCGAAACGTTTACCCCCGCCCCCGCGGGGAGGGGAGGGGTGAGGTGGGGGTGTATAGGAATGGGAATGGTATCTACTATCTTGGGTTTCGGGTGGTACCCGGTGGTGTAGAATAGAAAAAAACTTTTTTCTTTCAAGTGTGGCGTGTTTTGGAGCATCCTGAAAAATGGTTCGGGCATGTCGGTACTTTTGTTTTAACTAAACAGGTTGTGGACGTGGTAATGGCAGTTTTAGTAGTTTTGATGATGGTTTGGGTTTATGAATTATCTACGGTGTATAGATACTGCGGTATGGTACCTTGTTTTTAGTTGAAGAGTATTGGTGCTGAATTGTGTAAAACTTCATGTCGTTAGAATCGTTTCGAGTTTTGACGGCGGCGTTCAAAATCTGTTTTCGGGACTGAAACTATTCACATGAAGTTGTTAAATCTGATGATGTTGGATAACTTATTCGGTAGGTGACGACAAAATATCTGTTTTTTGTCTTGTCTTCAGATGTCAAAAATGTGCATTTTTTATTACACAAAAGCTCTGGCATATTATACAAACCAGCAGTAGTGCTTGCACATATTTTTGTCTCTCTAAAATATGCTTGTGTCTCTTAAGGATACCGCAAATCTCAGTGCTAAAAGGCAGGGTTGAAAAAAATAGTATCCATTTTGTTCTTTGGGACCGAATACACATTTGGTAACTCAATCCGTTTTCAGCAGTGTTCATCCAACTCTAAACCCTCATTCTAAACACATCCACAACTTAGACTACACAAGCATTGAAATTTTTAAAATTTTGCATGCAGTGATTAACTTACAGTATATCGCCACCTTTCACACACTGGGAAATAGAGAATTTATACTTAGTAGACAAATCTAGAACGTACAGTACAACACAGATTTAAGGGACTGAACTGGCCTCTCGTCAATGTGGTATTGGAGGGGTTTTTTCTCTTAGTTGACAGTTATTGGGTGTTACATGCGCATATCATGTCAAAGCTGGTGCCACATACACGTACAAATCCCCTCCCTGAATCAATTCCTAATTTCATCTCAGCTTTTTTTTTTTTTTTTTTGATTTTTTCAGGTCATTACTGAACCACCCACTCCTACACTATTTTGCCAGCACGGAAAGTAACGAACTTTTTGCCTTTTGTATTGTAAAAAGTGATTTAGAAAATAGATAGAATGGATTGTAAACAAACACAAGAATTACGCGACTGATGATAGTTTCAAAAAGGGCAACAACCCCGAGCCAGAAAGGTGAAAGAAGCTACTTAAGATGACAGGTTAGAACTTTAAAAATAACAAAACTTTTTTGTGAATATAAAAGTACAGTACAGTAAGTTTTAGAGAATATAAAGTTAGATCGTATTATATTATATGCTCGCACGCTATTGGGCTGTGCTGCTGGGCTTAGCTATTTGTATTTTTTGTTGCAGAGATCATCTTTTGGACTGTGTGAATGGAAAATTGACGCGAATTAGGCTTAAGGTTGAACACAGATATTTACCTTGTTTTTTAAGGATTGACAAAGTTGAGTTACGATTTCGTTTATGTTTAGTTTTTAAAGTATCTTATCTATACATCCATTCATTCATTCATTTATCTCTAGGATAATTGAAAAATGAGAAAAATTTAAAAGTATTCAATTGTTGAAATTTTCAAATTGGGAAATGGGAATTGAACATATCTTGTCATAAGACTTTAGGGAGATTTTTCAATGGCCCACAAAAATTTACCCAAGTACCAGAAAAAAACAAGTCCACCGTAGCCAAATGCACTTTGACAGCTTTGCATGTCACACACACCTGTCACGATGTCGCACCATCACCAATCAACAAACCAGCTTACACGAACAAATCGACACATTTTTCTTAATGATTGTATTTTTCATTATTTTCAAAAATAAAAGATAGCTGCGTAGATATTCCGCGCTTGATGCATCTTGAAAATTTTTGCACTAAGATTAGCGCAGTTAGACTCGGTAGATCGCAGTGGTCAATCATCTTTTGGTTGCTATGACTTCGGTATCATTCCTCAAACCACCATCACTAGATTTCATTCAATCTACTTTGAATTTGAAACCACTCGTGCTCGCATGCCTAGGCTATTTTACCTAGACAAGTTATTAAACAAAACCATTGCACATTATGGTTCTGTAATTTTATTTCTTTCCAAAAGGTCATGATAAAGCTCAATTAGTTGTTTTAGGTGCATTTTCGCAGATTGGTACTTAGTGCAATGAAGGAACAATGTGTTTGGTAATTCTACTCATGAAACTTTTTCTTTTTTTTATTACGAATCATATTGGTATGTTTTGGGGATATGTTCCTTGCCTTGTCATGATGGATTTGCAATGGGGGTTTTGACACAATTCCATACTTACTTGTATAGTACGGCCAATCGCATTCTGTTCTAATCGACAATATACACAACACATAAATAAACAACGACCAATTGAAAGACCCCTAATAACGAAGCTGGAAAGGCGCAAATTCTCTCATTGTACTATACGCCGTACTGTACAATATAACCAACTAACTATCCAACCCCCATCACGAATACAAATCCAATCTTTCAAACCAACCCACGAAAACAAAATAAAACAAAAAAATGTTTCACACCTTTGTTCGTGCACCTAATTACGCTACTGCGCCTATCTCCAAAATAAACTGTTCCTACACCTTTCTCAGCACAAATCTTTCCCCCAGAATTCACCAGAATTAGCAAAAATGCCATGCATTTGGTTTCTGTATTATTTTTTTATTACTATTTTTTTTTTCTTCAACTCCCCTCTTTCTCCCTTTTGTGTGTGCAAAGATTTAAGGTTCATGAAAAAAAATATAATATTAATGACAATGTCAAACTTAGCTCATAGTGTACAGTAGGATTGTGAAATTGCCACAAATCACGTATAAGAATATCAGGTTGAGTGTGGGTTTTTAAAAACATGGAGTCGGCTTGATGACTTTATTAGTCAATTGGCAGATAAGTTTAACCATTTTCTTGAAACGCACTAGCTACTCGTGTACGGCAAATCCAAATCGTCACAAACTCACAAGCGTCGAGTTACTATTGGAACTGAAAGGCACAGGTCAATCATACAATTTTTTATACTGAATCCTTTCCAAATGCTTTTTTTTAACATAACTGCCGGTTTTTGCATTTCGAAAATCGTAATAAAAACACCTTACCTTTCTGTATGGTTGTTCTTCTTTTGTTACGGAAGAAAATCGTATTGCACTGTTGGATCGCAAACAATGGACATGTTACAGATAGTTTTGCCATTGTGATCAAGTGCTTGGGATCTTGCGTAGAGAAAATTTAAAATATGGTGAGCTGGTGAGGTAAAGAGTGAACGTGAGCGCTGTTTGAAATGTTCTTGTTCCTTAGTTGCAGATATATAAATGCTAATACCACTGTCCACTTTACTCATCAAAGCTGTCACAACCTCAACCTCAAACCACGCCCAAAAGAACCTCCAATGGCATCTAAATAAAACAAATTTATTACCGAGCTACACCCTATTTAACCTAATTGTGGCAATCGACACGTCCCTTTAGTCCCTTATTTTTCTTTTTCTTTTTTTTCCGAAAGCTCCCTCCCATTATTTATTTGTTTTTTTATATCCATAATAAAGATAAATTTGACCTGTATCTTTTTCATTGTTTATCCTGGCCCCTTAGCAGCAGCGCAAAGCTTTTATGCTAGTTACAGTACAGTAGGTAGAAAGTTTTAGTTGGGCTTGGAAAAGAGATCGTTCGAGGTTATCCATGCGGTAAGACCGACGGTATTCACTGAGAAAGTTTTATATATCAAAGCAACAGATAACATCTTTACACTTCCTGTTATTATAGTCGTAATGATACCTGTACAATTGACACCTTTCTACATGAAATACTGTCAAAATATAAAAGCCTTTGTCGGAGATAGGATATAACAGCCAATAAAATTATGTTCTTTATTTGAGTTTGCCATTTCAGTGAAGAGTTGCTGGTGTAAAAACAATTCTGCTAACTAACTGTAACATCTCAACAACAGCAAATAAAACAAAAGACATATTATAGATATGTATGGCCTTTCAATGTCTTGCACATTCCACAAGCCAGGCCAGCTTCAATATATCGGGTATGATGTATCTATCCTTTATCCGATTTTTCTTTCCCTGTAACCAACGAAGATATAAATCCTCTAGAAATATCTACGGTTGGCTGATTATCACTGATTATTATTACAGTTCTGAGTTTATGGATCATATAGTGGTCTATGACGTTTAGCTCCCCTTTTATAGTGCTAGTTCACACACGATCACTGACCTCATCAAGCCTATTTATTTTGTCTTTAATGAATTTTCTTGTACCGCTCAATGTTCAGTTATTGTGATTATCGCGGTCATACTAAAAATACTCGCTTTAAAACGCTTACTACTGTAGGTCAGAGCACTTTCCTACCAACCAACATGACTACAATAATGAGGCCTTGTTGTTGTGTTATACACCCTCCGAAACGTCTTCTCAAATTTACAAACCCAAAATATCACTAATACCACCACTGCCAAATACCCACTCCAATTCCACACAAAGATCAACGGCGCTCAGAACACAAGCTCCCCGGGCTACTACAGAAAGCACAACTCCTTTCTGCATCTCCATTGTCGCAAACCTCTACAGTACACACATATTTGTAAAACAATAGTTTTTCATTACTGATGAAAGTTAATCAATCCACCGGAAAGAAAAGGAAAATGGAAAGCGTGCCGGGAAAAAGTGTTAGACTTTTTGTGCAGACGCTTGTTTCTGATACTGGGGGTTACGTTGGTCGTATCAACGATAACTGGAAGGAAATTGGGTTGGACGGGATGGGTTTGGTTTATCGGTTTGCATTTTGCGGGGGGCTTGTTAGCCGGGAGTGATAGAGATACGAAATGATACGGAATAGGGTGAAGTGGTGAAATAGTTTAGTTCCATCTACTGTACATACAGTTTATGTACAAAAAGGCGTTTGGCGATGGAATGAGCTGGGTAGTTGTGATATTGGCATTTAGAAAAAGGTTTGCGTGCATACAGTAACATAAAAAATTAATATGAAGGTTTAGAGGACGTAATTTGCGTATTTCTTTCATTCTGGATTTAGAGTGTAGGTTTTGATGAAACTATTGTAAACACATCATAACTCAATTTTGATTCGAGATTTGGTCAAATGGAGGTTTGTACGCTTTTACACAGTTCTTGGTTTGTTGATAGTTAGTTCACTGGTTGCTCTTAGTGGTAGTATTCACATTAGTTTTATGGCTTACCAGATAAACCAAAGCTCGGAAATGTGTAGTAACTAATAAGGGATTAACGATCAAGCTGTTGACCTAATTGTGAGTGGAACGACATCAAATCAATATTGGCTCTAAACACATTAATATGAAACGGGTCAACTCATATTCAAATACTGATTGTCCCTTTTGCATCATGTAAAATAAATTTATCTGAGATCAAATACCAGTTTGTACAAACCACTCACTTTTACTATACCCACCCCAGGTGTGTCAAATTCAAATAAAACGCACATATTTCAAAAACAATCAGGGACCCCAGTTGATACTCAGTAAGCCTATAGGCTATAGCATAGTAATTCTCATTAGCAAAGTTATTCAAATGAAACCGCAAGACGGAGCTTGTACGCACCAGATCTATAACTACTAAAAGTTCAGTTCAATCATGGAGTATGTACTACAGAATAAACCAAATAAAAAACGTACTGTACAGGGGAGATACATGAAAATTCCACGATCTGCTAGATTTATAGATACCTCTTGTCGCAATTCCCATTGAAACGGTTATATTACTAGAGCAACTGAGATCTATAATATAAACGCAAATAAAAACTTGAAACCGCAGTGGCTCTGGAATCTATATTATGAAAATCAATATATTTTCGTATTTTGCTCTGTACATGTCACTCTGAGTGCTAAATTTAATACCATCAATGCTATTAACAAGGACTGGACAAATCTAGTTGTCACATTTATATAGGTACTTCTGTATTGACATCTGATTCTTATCAGATATCTTGTAGCGTCTTGTTCCGGCTCATATCGGTCAATTTGCCTGGCTCTTCTTAATTGTTACGTCTTCTTCTAAGAACTGACTGATTCATCAACTCATATTTGGCAGCGCTTTGTTTTATTGAGGCGTCAATGTAATCTTTTGTAAAAGAAGCTTCATCTCAATTATGAAAACTAAAACTTTTTTTCAAGTTTTGTATCCGGATATGTTACTGCCAATGTTTGTTGATACGTTTATTGTAATAACTAAATTTTTCAGGGACAGCAACAGCTATGAAGTCTTTACCATTGTGACTTTTTTAGAGATGCTGCGATTATGATAGAATACTTTTATTAGATTAATTGATCTAAAAGACTTTGCAATTAACTAGTTTTCTTAAAGCCAGAATTTTGCAGAGATACTGTACACAATTTCCAAACATCAATCTCAACCAAATTGCGCCAATGGAAGTTCAGTACAAACGCACAATTACAACTGTATTCAACGATAGTCCTCATAAACCCTTATAAGACTATCGTGTTATGTGACAACTAGCTTGTATACTGTATGTCTTTTGTGTTATAAATATACTTAGTGCCATGAAGATTTCGTTATTAATTACTACAAGATAACACGGAAAGACTTTTCCTTACACACAGCAAAAGCATCTTGCTCAGCATGACCCCTTCAGGCATCGCTCTATCAGGAGCATGTCATTCGTTTCTTTTAACACCGCATCAAAACGTAGAAAGAGAAACAAAACGAAAAAGCTTTGAAGAGTCCACTGCACTTAACAACAACCATTGAGATCAATAAAATACTGTTGAAATTGAAATCTTTCGCTCAAACTAGGAGCCAAATGTTTTTGCAATGGCAGAGGGAAACGATTTAGTTATAACTTAATGACACTCCGGTAAATTTAGCGGCCGTTTCTAAGCAGATGGTGCATACTACAAGCGATATTTAATTACTCAATGCTCAGGTAAATGTTTCATCACCAGGCTTTGCGGGATAAGATACACCATGTATAAGAAGCTATCTATTGCTATCACAGTTCTTGAGATCTGCTCATGTGCTAAGCGAGTTGTATAGTTTTATATCACAATATTGTTCTTGAAACGTCAGTGTTATTAGTTCACAACTAAAGCTGATCCCGTGTAGCAACAGTCCAATTTATCGATACATATAAGTACCCTGTATGCCATATCCTTCTAAGAGAATAAAATGGTTCTGTAGAACATCAAAATATTACTATCATTCGTGTTTGGTTGTTTCTACTACTTGGTTAGTGTTTCTACTACTTGGTTAGTATTTCTAAAGCAGGTAGCTTGATACTTGACTGTTATGACATAGCTTAGGCAGTCAATTTCATTGAATCCAGCAATTAACTTATTCTACAAAAACCCCCCATAGTCCAGTATGCTGGTATCTAATCTAATCACTATAGGTTCTTCATGAATGACTTTTATAATATATGTATGTATAAGCTCTATTTAAGTAAGCCCTACACCGTCAGGACTTCAATAGATTCCCCCAAACAACTTTCCATTTTGCCCGCAATAACCTTTGAGACGATTTCTAAAACCGTTAGCCTATTTGTGTTTCATTTTTAAACAAACTTTCGCAAAACGCAGCCAGTTATTTCTCAATGAGTTTCTTGAATCAAAAGTCATTGCTACGCAGACGCCCAGATTTCGGCTCGTAAAACAGGTCGCTATCTGGATCAGGTCTCTTTGCACTGAGTACGGTTTAATAGGGATTAAAGGAGAGTTTGAAAGTTTCAAATATGCCATGGTTGGCTGATGAATTGTGAAAGTTACGTCACGACCACACGCAGCACCACTCAAAACTGCACTAATTGGATCTTTCACGCCTTGGTTTTTGTCAAGCAATTTATACAAAAGTTTGCTTCTACACCAAGAGTATTTTACTTCTCTTCCTCTTCTTTTCCATCTTTATCTTTTATCGTGTACTCTACATCTCCGTTACATCAGAAAAAAACAATTTAAGAAAATTACATAGTGCAAATAATGGCTCCGATACCCCCTGCTGATCCCGGTATCTTGCCTAATTGGCTTAGTCACGTTAATGATAACACTCTCATTTCTCAACTATCGCTCCCCGGAACACACAACTCGGCTGCCGCGTACTTATCCCTACCTTCTGTCCAATGCCAAGGTGCCGATATTTCTGAACAATTGAGGCACGGAATCAGATTTTTGGATGTCAGAGTTGCGAAGACGTTTTTCGGTCTTTGTGGAGGTCCCGAAGAGTTGCAGGTTATCCACGGTAACTTCCCTGTTAGGCTCACATCACCAGTTAAACTTTTCGAGGTGTTGCACGATGTGTACCAGTTTTTGGAACAACAACCTTCAGAGACTGTAATTGTCTCAATAAAGCAGGAAGGAAATGATACTTGGGAGGGTGACGATTTCCCTAACTTGATCTGGAACAAGTATATTGCCCCGGATCAGGGTAGATGGTACCTGCGAGCGGACATTCCAACTTTGGGAGCTGCAAGAGGTAAGGTTGTTTTATTCAGAAGATTTGGTGTCAAGAACGAGGAGTTGAAGAACAACTTTGGATTTGAAGCTTCCTGGTGGAAGTACAATACCAGAAGCGACGACAGAGGAAGTTTCGTTGTTCAAGACTTTTCCGAAGTCAATACACCGGAAGATTTCCCCAAGAAATCCGAGTTCATCAACGAACACTTGAAGAGAGCTGTTTCTTACAACACCACTCAGGAAGCTACCAGCCCTCAAAACGCAAAGTTATTTTTGAACTTTTGCTCAGGATCGAATTTCTTTAACCCTGCTTGTTGGCCACAACGCGTGTCTAGCGCCGTTGCTGATAATATTGATGGACTTGACAGAGGTTGTGGTATTGTAATTTTGGACTATGCTGAGTATAAGGATTGGGAATTGGTTAGGCAGATTGTTAACTTGAATCTCTGAGAAAGGAAATGATGTGACTGAGATTGGCCTTGAATATTGATATAATTGTAACGAAACATTGAGTATTTATTATGGAGTTTAACATGAGTCTAAGAACTTGTTGGTTCCCGTACTCAAAAACCTTTGATGGAGATGTAATTTGTAGCTTTGAGGTACTCAGTTTGGTATGTTTGAGTTTGTGTAGCTTTTTGATGCTTTTTCTCTGATCACAACAAACTCACTGCTAAGTAGGTCCTGAATATCATTGAACATGTCGATTACAATTAAGACACTTTAGCGGCACGCTGATCTACCTCTATATTTATAGAAATTGGGTAACTTATTGACCAGTGACTTTAGCCTCCATACTGTACGTGAAAAGTACTGAACTGTAGAGCATATATATTTTGTCATTTTGAGCAGACCATTGGTTTTATTCCAAAATTCTTATTGAAGATATATATTCCAATCAACATAGGACACTCGCAGAGATATGTAGTACCTACTTCACATACCTGATATGAGAAAATAGTGGATATTGAAATATAACCCCGAACTGACCAAATCAAACTACTTCAATTGGTAAGTGGGCACCTAATAATTACTTGAAGTTAGCCAGCGGCCTGTATATGTGCTTGACATAAATAGATGTAGCAAAAGCCAAAACAGTTGCTCTACATTGACGATCGAAGCTACGTTCTATTTTTACAACTCAAGTCAGAACGCAGTGCGTGGCAATATAGTAGTTCAATCATGAAAACAAGCTTCTCCGGGCCAGAGAGCTAACAATGAAATAGCTGCTTACGTGTGTTTACAGACCAGCTTTGGAAGCTCTCTAAACAGAGGATTGTCATAGAAGTTCTTAATAAGAGGATATGGTTCACTACAACGGCCTATATTATGGATCTTTTGCAGTTTCGTGGTTTTGCAAAAGAATAACAGGTTTTGTGTTGTAACTTTTTTTACTACCGTATTTATTTCGCTGAACAAACAGCTTAGATTTGCAGTTTTCTTGTAACTCATTTTATTTTTCCTTTTTCCCCATACATTTCTAATTCCTCGTGATAATACATACTTAGACCTTCTCACAAAATTGAAAATTGCCTTCTTGCACTACTCAACAACCTCACGCATCTTTACGAATATACTCATAAATGGATTTCGGCATAGTACAGAATTCGCATGCGGTCATGCATACTTCTCTGTCCATTCTCAAAGACCAGCCCTTATACACACCTGAAGAATGGGCCGTCAAACTGGCTGATCTTGAAGTGGCCAAAGCTGAACTTGACAGTCTGGTTATGAACTATCTCATTATAGAAGGGTACCAGAACACGGCTACGAAATTTGCAGCTGAAGCACAACTTGAAAATAAAGCTCCGGACGTACCAGAGTCGGATGGATTGGAGGACTACACAAGCCCGCTGCTTAAAGATCGAATGGAAATCAAAAAACTAATACACTCCGGACTAATCCAAGAAGCTATTGAAAAAATTAACGATGTGGAGCCTGAACTTCTTGACATCAACCCAGATCTTCATTTTTCTCTTCTCCGACTCCAGCTTATCGAATTGATTCGGAAATTACCAGTAAGCGATTCAAATTACCAACTTTCCGACCAGGATCTGAAGCCTATTCTTGATTTCGCATCGACATATCTAGCAAAAAGGGCCACGGATAATCCTAAATTTTTGAAAGGGTTGGAGGACTCAATGTCACTATTATGTATGCCAAAACCTGAATTACTGGATCTACAATTGCGTGCGGATGTTGCTCAGCAGGTTAACACAGCCATTCTGACAAGTAGAGGACTTCCGGGCGAATCAAACATGGATAAGTTAATCAGACTTTGGGGATGGGCCGAACAAAGGGTGGATAACGAGATTGTCATTGATAGAGACTTGTTGTTCTCATAGATTGGAATTGAATAGTATGGAATGGCGCTGAAATATATTTGCATGTGGCAATAATTATATGAATTATTATAGTCATCAATAGGATCGTCTGAGAAGTAGTGCTATAATTTTTCGTAGCTTGCATCAGAATGTTGTTCATCGGGGTTGTATATCTTATCAACTTGTTTTAGGTATCCTTGCATTTTATTAATTGCGTCTTTACGTTTTTGACGAACGTCGTCGTTTTCAGAAACGTCTATTCCATCCATCATAAACATCTTCTGTAACATCAGCCTATAAATATACGTGTTAGAGTGAAATAAAACCAAATGCTGCGTGTCGCAAAACATACTCTGATATTTTGTTGTGTTCTTCTTTTAGAACAGTACGGTCGGTAGGTGGTGATGATGTAAACTTATTTATAAGCGGAACAATCTGTCTGTCTACCTCTGTTAATACCTTCTCAATCTTCTCCGAAGACGTCAACGGTTTGACTTGAGCAGCAATGGGGGTAGGTTTCGGCACGGATCTTTTAGTCTTGGTTTTTTCTTTACCCCTATCCTTGGACGTTCTGGCTCTTGAAGCAGCAGCAGCACCGGCTGCTACTCTTGCGGGATCTTTAATATACACATGGATGACGGAGTTGTCGCGAATACCGTATGACATTAGCGGTTTATTGTCGTCGGCCAATAGTTCCCCTTTGAACTCTAGAGTGAAATAGTTGGGGTTGATCAATTTAGCACGAGTATGAGCGTCAGGTCGAACATTACCATCCATAGAACCTTCGTTAGCAAGCTTATTCAATTGAATTTTCGGAGACAAGATTTCAGAAATGAGTAGCTTTAGACTGAACACTGTCACTCCACGAGAAGGATCAGCTTCTTTTTCAAAATCATGTGAGTCGAACTGAAGGATGTAAGACGCTTGCCCGTAAGCTATAGTGATGGTTCTAGGTGGTTGTTTGGAACCAGGTTTGGAACCATTGAAGAAATTAGATACTTTATCAAAGAATTCTGACATTTGAAGGGATTTTCAGGTCTGAGTTGCGAGTGTTGTTGAACTACAGACTTGAGGGAAAGAAATAGAATTGGTAGGTGATAATGATTGAACTTTGGATGCAAAAAATATGGGGAGTTGTTGAATGCTTCATGACTGCTTACATCACTACAGTACATTAAATTTTCCGGAGCAAGAACGCTTTTTGAGTATTGTAGAAACTGTACAGTTACGTACAATAGTCACCATATTTATATTGTGGTATCCTATAGATATGAGCTACGGAAATTATAAAGATTTTTATACATGATGTGCCTGACCGTATATTCTTATAATATAATATAATGTTATAATCGTCGAAATCAGAAACTTGTTGAACCGGGTCTACAAATATAAAGCCTGAGAACTTTGTCCGCCTTTTTAAAATTGGTTAACTTGTGTGGGCTAATTAAACTACTTAGATCCAACTCTAAAGGAAAAAAATGGTAGTGAATTTACTCCCAACTCAACTCCCAAAATGTCCCAAATTCAAAATTTTTATTCATTCATTACTTTTAGCATCAGCATTTCAACATAACAAGTCAAAATGGGCAAAGTCACTCGATCAAAACCCTCGCGAAATGTGAGCACAGCTATGGCAGCTGGTGCGAGCGCCGAAGTTGCAGCTAAAAAGGGTGTGAATGTGTTTACAATGAACAAAGGATTTGGTCAGCATATTTTGAAAAATCCTCTTGTTGCCCAAGGTATTGTCGACAAGGCCGAAATTCGACCTAGCGATGTGGTCCTTGAAGTTGGTCCTGGTACAGGTAATTTGACAGTGAGAATTCTCGAAAAAGCCAAGAAAGTCATCGCCGTGGAAATGGATCCTCGTATGGCCTCCGAAGTAACTAAGCGTGTTCAAGGTACACCTCAACAGAAAAAGTTAGAGATCATGCTTGGAGACTGTATCAAAACAGAACTGCCTTATCACGATATCTGCATTTCCAACACGCCGTACCAAATTTCATCACCACTAGTTTTCAAACTTCTTAATATGCCCCGTCCTCCACGAGTATCAATCCTCATGTTTCAGCGTGAATTTGCTCTTCGACTTCTTGCACGACCTGGCGATGCACTGTACTGTCGATTATCAGTGAATGCTCAAATGTGGGCACGCATAACGCATGTCATGAAAGTTGGTAAAAACAACTTCAGACCTCCACCACAAGTCGAGTCCTCAGTTGTCCGAATCGAAGTTAAGACACCACGTCCACCTGTTGATTTTAACGAATGGGACGGGCTACTGCGGGTATGTTTTGTGCGTAAGAACAGAACGATCTCCGCTGGGTTCAAGTCTTCTACTGTGATGGGAATTTTGGAAAAAAATTACAAGAGTTATTTGTCAGAGCAACAAGAGGGCGGAGACATAGATATGGATATGGATGTACAGAAGAAGGTGAAGGAATTAGTGGATACGGTGTTGGAAGAAACTGGTTTGGGTGAACAGCGTGCTGGAAAGCTGGATGAGACGGATTTCTTGAAACTGTTATATGCTTTCCACAAGGTGGGCATTCATTTTGCATAATTGTTGATGATAGGAGTCGGATCTTAACTGCTCACATTTTGGTACTGTAATTTATATGTTTACGATGATATATTCTAAAAATCGCGAGTTTTTTGTTTAGTATTCTTTGAATAATGACCGTCACTATCTTGATCATAGTAGACTTTCCATCTTTGTTAATGGCTAAAGTTATGTAGGCATCTCTTTTGAAATAGATCGAGAAAATTATCCAAAGCCGGATGTTTAATAAATTTATGAATTCTTGTAAACCTTAGACCCCTATTCAAACTGTCTTTAGGATTACCATCCCTTATATATTAGAAGAAAAAAAAACAATTTAGTCGGCTAATTGTATAACAAACAACCGTTACCATGCAAATGTTCTAAAGATGCTTGTGAAAATTAACTTCAATCTTTAGCTATCAGATTTTTGAACGCGTTCCTTAGTTGCTTGATAAATATTGTCATGTTTTCCGTCTCAGCAAACCTTTTTATTATTGGATCTGTTACCGACTCTCCCAAATCAGGTTCGCAGGACACAATTTTTGGACCTTCGATTGAAATATCCACTGTACATATAAACTCTCTATCACAATCCTTCTCATCGATGTTCGTCAAAATAAATTTCATGACGTCTAATTTTGATCCCACTAATCGTAGCCCTAGTATCGACTCCCAGTCCAGAACCTCCGGCGTAATTTCTAGCATCTGGTCTTGAATTAATTTGCGTTGTTGTGCCTGTTGTTCTTGTTGTTTTGATAATAGTTGCTTTGTCTCGTCTATTTCGTGTGTGAGTTGAACTATAGTGTTCTCCATATCTTTTAGTTTCGTTTGAAAGTCTTCATATAACGCTCGCGATTTTGCTATTTCCTGCTGCCGCGCTTCGTGTTCTAGAAAGTGTCAGTAAGCTTTTCCATGGTATACTATTGAGGTATTCTCTTACCTTCAATATATTCTTGTATTTCGTCCTGTTTTTCTTTGATTTGTGTAAGCAGATTCTTTTTTTCGTCTGTGTTATAGTTAGCATAATTGCGTAGAGGTGATATCTTGTATCGTACCTTTGAGGATTGTCATAGATTTAGCAAACTCCTCTTTACTGGATTCAAGTGTTCTGTGCTTCGACGTGATAAAGTTATCTAGCGCGGTAGCAAAGTCGAGCATTCGCTGTTGCATATGAGTGAATCCTTGCTCACCTTCATCTGTGATGAAAGATAGTTGTTTTCGTCCTGGAGACGACAATCCAAACGACGACCGTGTGTTGAAGGAAGTCATGTATGAGAAGTTTGAGTTATAGAAAATTTAATCGTTGCTCTAAAGTACTATAGTAGTTGTATTATGATATCAATGCTTTTTAGAAGAGTGAGAAGAAGGTCCAAATACTTTTTTAATCGTGAATGACAGTGATTGACTTCTAACTTACAACTTTAGGAAGGAGTTTCAACCCATTTTACGCGTTTGAAACTACACCAAAAAATAAACATTTATCACATGATAGTTAGCCTTACTCGAAAAACTTTACAAGCCAAAAAATAATTAGGTCTTCTAATCGATCCTGTATATTTATAAGAGCGGTTTGCGACTAGGAGAGAATAATGGCTAAGAAGTCTACGAAGAAGGATAAGGAGGCCAAGAAGGCCCGTATGGCAGAGAAGAATGCTAAAATTGCAGCCAAATCAGATACAAAATCCAAAAAAATGGCCAAAAAAATGGGAGGTGACGAAGAGGATGATCTGACTATCGATGAAATTCTTGCACAATTCGCACAAGAGCAAGAAGCTTTTCAAGCCGTGAAAATTGAGAATTGCGATCCTCCATCGAAGAGAGTAAATGCTACGATGGTCGCATCTCCAGTACAAGGCAAAAGAGAGTTGTTTCTGTTTGGTGGTGAAACCATGGTTAAGCAACAAGACGGTCCTGGGGGAATTAAAAAAGGTGGTACAACAAACTTAGCTGCTTTTTACAACAACTTGTATTCATACTCATTAGATACCGACCAATGGAAGGAAATTACATCGCCAAATTCGCCTTTACCCAGAAGTGGCCACGCTATGTGTGTGCATCCAAGTGGTGTTATTCTCATGTTTGGTGGTGAGTTTTCTTCGCCTAAGCAAACAACATTTTACCACTACGGTGACACATGGATATTGGACCCCCAAACAAAAGAGTGGACTAAAATTGAGACTAAGAAAGGGCCCTCGAGTCGCTCGGGTCATAGAATGACCTACTGGAAAAATTACATTTTACTTCATGGTGGATTCCGAGACTTGTCAACTGCCGTCTACTTAAACGATTTATGGGCTTTTGATGTTACTTCTTACAAATGGCATCAGGTTGAATTCCCCACAACACATATGGTTCCTGATGCTAGAAGTGGTCATAGTTTTGTACCTTCTCCTGAAGGTGGTGTGATCTGGGGTGGTTACTCGAAGGTTAAGGCTGGTAAAGGATTACAAAAGGGTAAAGTTCATACTGATTCGTGGTTGCTTAAAATGAAACCTGATCTTAAAGGTGTAAGATGGGAACGACGGAAAAAAGCACCCTTTGCACCTTCTCCCAGAGTTGGATGCTCTATGGTATACCATCGTGGCCGTGGTGTTCTATTTGGTGGCGTCTATGATACAGAAGAAACAGAAGAGTCGTTGGAAAGTATTTTTTACAACAACCTATATGCGTACCAAATCGAGCAAAACAAATGGTTTTCTTTGACTTTGAGGGCGACCAAAAAGAAAACTGCCCAAGTCATCCTGTCCAAAAGTCAAGAGCGTGCTGAAAGAGATGCTGATTTGGAAGCCAATTTATCTAAACTTTTGAAGGACAAAGCTGATCTAAGTGACGAAGAGGTTGAAGTTCTGAAAAAAGATGTAGAGTCTGAAGAAGAAGAAGAGTTACCAAAAATCAAGGAATACCCTATAGTCAACGGCTTGCCACATCCCAGATTTAACGTATCTTCTTGTGTAGTTGACGATAATTTATTCATATATGGAGGTATATGGGAGAGAGGAGAAAGAGAATTCCATCTAGACAGTTTGTACTCTATCGATCTGGGGAAACTTGATGGACTGAAGGTTTACTGGGAAAACCATGCTGAACTTCAAGAAGACGACGATGATGAAGACGATGATGACGAAGACGATGATGATGACGAAGATGATGATGACGACGATGAGAATACTGACCGTGCTCTGAATGTCGAAGAGGAGGAAGAGGAAGAAGAAGAAGAAAAGGAGCCGGAAGGAGAGCCCGATCCCAGACCATGGTTACCACATCCCAAACCTTTTGAATCACTCAGGTCATTCTATCAGCGTACACAATTGGAACTCACTAAATGGGTATTGGGCCGAGAACGTGATGCAAGAGGTAAGGACTTGAAAAAGAACGTGTTTGATTTGGCTGAAGATAGATGGTGGGAACGCCGAGAAGAGGTGCGTGTGGCAGAAGATCAAATGGAAGAGATGGGAGGTGTTGAAGATGTCATTGAAAGAGAGGCACCTAAAGCTGGTAAATCACGTCGTTAAATTATTAGCACGAGACATTAGTTAATTTTGGATATCTTTATGTGTATGGAGTAGAATATATAAATAGAGAAAATGCTATGTTATGGATATCTGAGTGAAGGCACATGAGATCACGCTGAATGGATCAAGAGATCTACCAGTCACTGTAAGTTTTTTTGTCTTTATTATCACAGTTTTCACCACCACAGTTGCAACATTCACCGTTGGGTCCTTTGCCCTTCCCTTTAGGCTTTCTAGGATTTTCCGATTGGGATTTAGATGCATCTGCTTTGAACACACGTTTTGGAGAGGACGAAGGAGACGTTCTTAGTTCAGTCATATCAACGGGAATCGGTACAACACTGCTGCTCATTTTGATGTCTCTTTAGTTGTTGGCGCTTGGTGTTTGAAGTAGTATATAGATGATTAAATGATTCTATTTCACGAAATCAAATAAAATCTGTCTTGCTGGTCTTGGTTGATTATGCGGACTTTTAGCGGTTAGCAGTGAGTACCTTATTAGGCTCGTGTAGTAGGTGCGCTATTCCAAAAGAAAAACTAATGAATGAATAGAAAAAAGAACCACTTTTTCTATATGATGCTTCAAATCATGAAAAGAAGTGATTAAAAGAAGAATAAACCATCAAGTAAATAAAGTAATAAAGAAGAAAAAAAACAATACAAGTAAATTTAAAATTGAATCGGAGTCGCAGTGTTTTTACATGAATGAAATATGGGGAAGATTCAAAGGAAAATAAACAGGCCACATTCTGCACCAAAAAAAGATACAAACTGCTAGTATAATAATTTACTATGCAGATATCTCAGCCAATCATTCTACTGAATTTCCGGATCTGGATTATCTGATAGAATTTCAATCTTGACAATTTCCATTTCTGGCTTTTGGAAGTATTGAGGTGCCTGAAACTCGGAGGTGAGTCTCGATCTAAGAAATTTTGACAGGTTGAGTTTGACATTTACAGGGAACGTTCGAAAGACAGATACTGGTCCTTTGATAGGCGATGATTCTGAGTCATTAAACTATTTAAGTGATTTGCCTGAACTGAGAGATGAGTTTTTCTGAAGAAGGCAAATATGCACATAATATCCATGTATAGATCGCGTATGTCTACGATGTTATGATATTTTTGTCAAGTATACTGCCTGAAGTAACATGTGAGGCTTGATAATGATAGTAGCCACATGAGTTTTGGGTATAAAATAAACCGCAAACTATTCAATTTTATTGATGTATCGGTAGCTAGTTTTAGAGCTTCACTGGCAAATTTTACTTTCCTTTACGAGAGCCTTAAATAAAAGGGTTCAATAGTTTAAATCAAAAACGATTTACATGTATCAACTTTCAAAAGCTGAACATGATCATGATCCTGATTCAGAGAATAGTTTAGAGATTATTCGTTTCTCAAACCTATATACAGCCTCCCACATGTGTTACGCAAAAATGCGTTTTCACACACGGTCGTCGTACAAGACATAGGAATACGGTTAAATATGTTATTCTGTTGGAGTAGTATTTTCTGTACACCAAGTCAAAATTACACATTAAATTTACTTTATCTAAATCTCTTCTGCGAGAATTTCATCTTACTTTAAAGAACCCCATACACTCGATAAACAAATTACGGAACAAAACATGCTAAATATCATTTGTATAAAATTTAAAAATTTGCACTCAAATATCACAATTTCGGTATATCTAAACCACACCTTCCCTTTCTAGAAGCTTCAGCTTCACCATAGCCACAAATCCGGGCAGACTTCCCTTTTCCATGATCCATTCTTTCATTAGGTCGTTCATTCCATAAACGCCCTTCATCTCCACAGTTTCAAATTGAACTGATTTTGACGAAGTGTTTCGAACAAAAATGAATTCAAGTTCTTCATCACCTTCAGGTACCAGTTTAACTTGGGTAACTTCATCAATAACACTGAACCCAAAAATGGCCTTTTCGATATCTCTCAAGGTAACGATTTTTTTCCAGAAAACCTTTTTAGTTCGGTCCTTCATTATTAGCTCTTCGTTTAATTGATGAAGTACTTGCGAAAGCTCCTTTTCAAGTGATTTGTAGCAACTTAAAGGAATACTAGTTATCTTAGTTTCAGACGGATTCTTAATTATTTCTCTCAACTCTTTGACTTCTGTTTGTAGAGCTTCAAACTGCGACTGTCGGGGTACAAAAATGCGTGATGCTGGAGAGTCACGTAGTTCTAACACACGAGTTTTTTTTATGTCGACATCTTTGAACGATTTTATCACCTCCTGTGCTGCAGCATGTTCTTTGGCTAACATGTTGTATTTCAGCTTCAGCTCGTCGTTTTCAACTTGAAGGCTGTTCAGTTTTCGCATCAGTTCAGAAATTCTTTGGCTAGATGTAAATATATCTGATTTTCGTTTTAATGACTTTTCTTCAAGAGTTGGTTTTATCGATTCTAGTTCATTTCGGTATTTTTGTACCAGGGTTTCCAGCTCCTGCACTTTTGATTTCATGTATTGATCTATTTCTTGGCTTGGATCGAAAACGTCTCGCTTCTTCAGCATTTCAACTTCGAAAACAGCCAATTCTTTTTGTTTTTGCAAAAGTATGACTTTTTGCATTTCTTCATCAAGCTGGTCATTAGCTTTCCGTAGTTTGTCAGCTAGCAGATCAATTTCATTTGTCATATCAGCAATTGTGCTTTCTTCTCCTTTATATTCTGCTTCTAAGCTACTCAGGCGATCCATCAAGTTCAGCTTCTCAGCTCTTGCTCTGAGGAGTTGTGTAGCAAGATCTTCCGGACTTGAGAATTCCCCTGTGTTATCCAAAAAAGCTTTCCATTTCATTTCATATGCTTTTGCCTTACTCAGTTCAAGTTCATATTCTGCCAGTCGAGCCTCCAATTCCGGCGTACGACGGGCTTTTTCTTCCAGTTTCTTTCGGTCTTCCCTTAATGAATTTATCAACAACTCTTTATCTTCGTGTTTCTTCACTTTCTCGTTCAATATTTTATTAGCAGATTCAAGCTTTTTAATCATTTCCACTTGTTCCTTTAGTCCTGAAGTTAAATCGTCAGTTGAAGTCTCGTTTTGTGAAGCACTCTGTCGATTTAGCTGTAGCTTCGTGTTCCGAAGTTCTTCCTCGAGTTCCAAGTTCTGTGTTTTCATCTCTAAAAGTTGCTTGCTCAACTGGTTTGAGTGCTCTGATAATTCTTTTGTAACTTTTAGTACTTCATCATGACCGTTCGATGATTGATTTTGTTCCAACTCGTGAACTTTGTACCGTAGTAGCTCAATTTCATTAAGATATTTGATATTGTCGTTTTTCGTACTGTTCAATTCTTGTTTGAGTTCCCATATCTTGTCGTCTTTTTCACGCATCACAACAGAATGATCTGAGTTAAGTTTATTTAATTTCAGCTGCATGCCATTAACTTTTTCTAAAAGCGTTATACTATCCGATTCCAAATTATCAATCTTTTGATCCCTGTCTTTCACTTCTTTTTCCAGTTGTCTCACCATTCGTTCGTAATCCAGTTTCATTATTTCTTTGTCATTCTCTAACGAGGCTAGTCTTAGCTTCAATGAGCTGGGTGTAGACATTCCTGGAGTTCCCGTCATTCGTGGGCTAGAGGGCCGCGCAGGTGTACGCATAAAAGCACTAGGGCTAGCCATTGGTGCCACAAACTGCAATGGATTTCTTCCTGGAGTTGCTGACTGGTGACGCGCGAGAATCGTTTTCGAATTTGCAATTGTTTCTCTAGGTGTTTGCCGTGTTCGACTATCAATTGGGAAAGGTACCGGTGTTGGCGCGGATTTTTTTGAAGACGCCGCTACCGACCTTACTGGAGTTTCATTTGGGTCTGGTTTTTCCCCGATATCTGCAACAAAGGGTGAGGAGTTCATGACGCGTGTGTTGACTAAAGTTGTGGGTTAATGATTGAAGAGAAGATATTTCGGCGATGTTGTATTTTTCAATTTTGTATGTTCCAAGTGATAGGAAACAAAACATGAGATTTGGACTAAGTATCATATTTGTAGCATGATTATTATTAAGCTTCATGTCATAGTATTCATTTCCGATATTATTGGATGATAAAGAGATTCTTACTTTATACACGTTATTGACATTGGGCATTCCAGAGTAAAAACGTAACTACTGTAAAAATTATGATGGTGACAAGGTACTGGTTCAGGGCATGCTTCTCAAAGGAAACTTGTAGATACTGCTGCAAATATATGACAGCAACCCTGCTTCAAAATCTTGTAACATTGGATGCTAACCATAATGTTAAAATTGTCTTGTAAATACAAACTATTTTTCGTAGGTGAAATCCCTTTAGCATGTGTCCGCAGATGCACTCATTAATCTAGGTGGAAATTCATAAGATAGATATTGCCAAATTATCTGTGAATAAACGTAAGAGCCAGTCAAAAATCCTTTAAAAATGTATATCTATTGCTAACTAGGCATTATGTTTATGTGGGAGATTGGACAGAGCACGCTTTGTCCTGCACCAAAAATTATACCAGATGGGATTTCAAAGCCTCCAATCTTTTAAGATACCTAAGATACCTGATATAGTTATTTTGCTAAACTTTTTTTTTTGTTTTCTTTATTGATAGTTGAATGGTTTTATACTAAGAAGCAACACATCATTTTTGTTTTGTTACCATGTATATATTTCAGATCTCTCTCGGCTTCATATAATTAATATATCTGTTACTGTAAAGCATATCAAGCCAATTACTTATTTCAGAAAACCGATACACCAGCCTTTGTAAGACTACTTTACAAAGTGTGATGAGAAACAGAGACTTAATGATATTTTTGGGGCTATATTTAATAACATTGTTTCTTTTCTACGTGCTGAAGCTGATCTGGCAATTTGATTTGATATGCTCACAATTTTTTGACTTGCCAAAAAAATATTTTGAGAAAGACAATTTCTGCCCTATATTATTACTGTTGTTGTAAGATTTGAAATTATAGAGTATAACTCGTTAATAGACCCTTACTCAAACCGAGCTCATGATGCACTGTTGCAAAGCTGTAGCTTTATCTCTACAGTACCTAAAAGAACCTTGTCGCATGAAGAGTCAGTCATCTGGCTAAACCACGTCTAACTTGCTGCGAGTAGAGGTGAGCAGCTAGAAATATAAAGGCATACTTTAGCAGCTATAAAATACGTAGAAACCATATTCTTCTAATCAAGAAGCTTTGAATATTTCAGGACCAATCCCAAATTCGTATATTCATTTTGTGACGTACCACCTTCAACTTTGTGATTCATAAAATGTATCAATATAGCAGGCTCTTATGTAAACTATATAAAAATTAAAGTCAGTTTCTACCAATTTTCAGTTGTGTTTGATCTTTTTATGAATTTTTCCAAATGCAACCAAAATCACATTGAGACTTTCAGCGTCCTTCTACCATCAAATAAATGCTACGTCGATCTGACCTTTCAGCAAAAACGTCTAGTACAGATCTCTTTAAATAATTTTAAGGAAAAAAAATTCTGTAGCCAGCATTTTGAAGAGATGTTGTATCGGATTGTTGTTAATATTTCAGGCAAGTTATTTTGTATGTAGCGCAACATTACTCTGCTAGTCTCTAAACTTTCCTCGTAAGTTTTTAGCTGAAGCATTCAGCTTTCAAAGTTTGTCACTTTTCAACGGAAATCATCAAGAACAATTTTATATTTAGGAAATCATTTAATTGTCAAAATTCAATAATTTTTCAACTTTGAATCTTTCAGTAATAAATAGTTTTTAGCCCAGTTAATGAAAAATGTATTATTATTTAGCTCAAGGAATAGTCTTTGATTGGACTACTATCAAAAAGTCTGATCTAGAAGCTGGTGAATTTAGTAGTTCTAACTTTGTCATTAGGGCCATCGTCCAATTTGAATCTCACTGTCATTCATCTCTTTGAACTTGTCAGAGGGTGTAAATAGTAGCAATAGAGGAATATCAGTTACATAACTCACAAAGTTCACGGTACACTTGGTAACTATCTCTTGAAAAATTGCCATAAATTGTATCATTTGTGAGGTTTCTTATCCGTTTCCGGCAACTTACAACTGATATATCAGAATTGCGATAAGCAACTATCCCGGTAGGCTTTTGAACAAAGATTATTATATTCTATCAATCAAAATGACTTAGTTTCATGTGTGCATGCTAAAAAGATATATAGAAATTTTAATATTAATTTTTTTTCTATATTAATTTTTTTCTTTATCAATTGCTGCATAGAAATCAAACTTGTTAAAAACTGTCATTTGGTGTAAGCCCAGATCGGGGTTTTTACATAGACAATTAAATTATTTAAAAGAAAACAATTGTGAATTCCACTTTGTGCCGTTTCTTGCTCTGTAAGCTATACACACAAACGTACTTTTTTAAAAGGTTCATATTAGAAATGTTATTTCAAGCATTTAGCAGGTTCCATATATACTCTTTTGTTGCAAAGAATTTTCTCAAGTACTTGAAATAAAACCTTCTAAACCTGGTCAGGAGGTTTTCAGTTTTAACCACTTTGCCCTCTGATTTAATATGTGAAGCATGAAGATACCATTTGAAAAAGATGGCTCTAAGAAAGCTTTATTGAACATCTGACAATTTCCATAAATATTTTGGTATGGCTCAGGCCAAAACAGAGGAATCTTTCAAATGCACAAATTTACTTTCATAGATCAACGTAATCGGCTGGCTATATCTCGATAAATTCTAATAATGTTTTTGAAAATGTAATATATCACTGTAGATAAAATCCAACTTCTAATATATGCTGATATGGCGATGCTGAAGAAGACTGGCCAATTAGGCACTTGTTGTTACGGCACTTAACAGAACTTCTAACTTGGTATCTTAATACTTTTAAGTATCACAGACAGCCAGTCTTTAAAACTAGCTAATCTCTATTGTTGATAATAATGGCATTCCATTTTTTCTTTGATTACAACTGATATGTCACATACAAGACGTACAAATCTTACTGCTCAGGGCTTTGTCATAAAGAAATTTTGATTTACAGGAGTAGAAAGAGTGGTATTTGTTTCTCAAGTCCCATTATACTCTGATATCCTGTAGTACCTTGATTCATAGCTAGTTTGACAAAAGTTACCTATAGATTCTAAATACAACATTCAGTTTTCAACCTTTTGCGCCAACCTCTATGAAAAGTAAAGCAAGTCTTTAATATATTTACACTATTTAAATTCGTTCATTCAGTTAGGCCAACATTTGCAGTCGACAGAAAAAAACTTGTCCATAATAAAAATGAAGCTCAGGTACACAAGACAAAATATTCCAGAATGCACTTTACAAGTTGGTCAAGACTGTAATGGAAAATTGTTCATTTTTTTCATGGAACTTTACCTGTAAATATTGGTGTAATACATATTTTGGTAATTTTCGTGTGTGTGTGTGTGTAGAAAATAGACTGTCAAAGGCGATAGATCGTTTTTTGATAAAAAAACACCGAAAATTGTTTTGTGACATTAAGTAACCACTAAACCACAATGTTTTTCCACGATAAACGGTGTCTGGTTAATCCATATAGCTATGCGATTGGTGCACTTCCCAGAAAATAACAAATAAATTAATTTTGGTCACAATAAGTCTCAGTACTAACAATCCTGAATGTTTGCCGACAGCTTCGATTTCTGCTAATACAGCAGTGCGGTGGTTTCAGAAATAGAAATAGAAGCTGCTTTCAAGGCTTCAACCCATAGTCAGCCCAGTAAGCTGTATTACATGACTAATTAAGATGGATAGTGTTAATACATACAACAGACCGTTCAAGTTGCCATTTCACGTAGTTATAAGTGGAGCACAGATCATCACCATCAACTATCAAGTACTGTATAGTACCGCACCATTGTTTCCGTACCATACTACACACCAGACAGACACAATAAAGTATCCATCCTCTCACCAAGTCGCCTCCACCACCCACTTTGCATTTCCCGTCTCAGCAAGGTCAACATCACGCTCAACATAGAGGTTTTTTTGGTATTGCCTCGAGATCCCGTAGCCACTTCACATGTATCTTTCTACGTAGATCTACCACAGCACCTACTGTATATAGGCAAAGCTTATAAGCACACCTACTTGTAGATGTATACTTTTTTCCAATACCGTGGTTCAGCGAAAAACCAGATGGTTTTTGGTGCTTGTAATATGGAAGCGGCGCCTACTGGAAAGAGAATGTGCCTATTTGTACTGGACTGTACAGTACATTGTATGCGCTCTTTTTGTCTTGACTTTATTTGGGACTTTAACTGGATAAAAATATAAAAGAGTTGTGATTTGTTAAGTATGGGTTTTTTATGTATTCTTCCATAGCTAGCCAGTAGTCATGTATTAAAGCCTGGATGTACTTAATGCTACATATATAACGAAGACGACCATCTAGAACTTGTTGTTTTTGTTTGTTGTTTGGCCACTAAGCAATAGATATTCTCCAGTTGACCTTGAGAGTCCTACAAATTTTCCATTATCACACACCTACTCACCTATTCTTACTTCAATTTTTCTTTCCTACAGATCTGCACAATTTTTTTGTTTCTATGACCAGGCCATTGGATACACTAAGTTCATCCGGGCTGTCAAACATTGTACCAGGCCGCATTGACATTTTCAATAGAATGATTTACACATACTGTACGTAGGGTACACAGACACCCTCGTACAGTGAATAATACAACGTATAAACAGGTACGAATTCAGCTAGACAGGAGCCGACATTGCATCGGACTAAGCAAGCACTCTGGCCCTCTCTTTTTTGTTTGTGCTTTTCCGCGGGAACATTTACAGCCCCAAAAAAAAAAGTTACTGGCAGTAGCTTTACAAGCAAACAGGTTCGTTCAAGCAAAAGAACTTTTTTCAAGCTCTGAACTGAGATTGCGCACATATATGGGATTATACCAAATTGGGTATAGTCCGGGGTATCATGTTCTGTCGGGTTGTTGTTTTCTTTCTTTCTCAGTATGCACACAGATCTGTTTAGATTTCGTGAGTTACACGTACGGTATGTGCGGTACTGCGTGCACACTCGGATATCGCGTGCATGGGCACATATGAGAAGATACGAAAAGGTCATGAGATTGGGTCAAGAAAAGTGGGTGCGCAAGTAAATGGCAGGTGTTGGGATGGGAATGACTTGTGATTGTGGTCTAGGGAGTGCAATGGAGGGATGTTTGAAATGAGGTTTCAGTGTTGCTAGTGCTGCCAGGTTTAATTGGCATAATTTTATTAGTATACTTGTATTCTGTGAGCAAGCAGAGTATACTGGTAAGCATGAAGTAAATTTGTGGTATTTTAGAGGGAAGTTGCTTTTGCTCAGAATGTGGTATATGATCCACGCTGTGTGCTCATGATATTCAGATAGTTATGCTAGATGTATCCATAAACATAGTCAAGTATATCGTCTAGTAGTGAGTTATGGCGTATGTATCGCTAGGTACAAATTGAAGCATTGTAATTTGGTAGACGTTAACTATGAATGGAACTGATTTGCACTTGAGAGCAGATGCCGTCCAAATCACAATACAGCCGACGTTTGGGATCACCCATCGATGGGAGTTTTTATATGGTACCCGGCCAATTAAAAAATGCTCCTACTGTACTGTACTTACTCTGTTCAGTTCATTCAATTCAATTCCAAGTCATTCATTCTAAAGCAGCTTTAGAATGCTTCGCTTCAGTTTCAATTTCAAATATATTTGCATACTTGGATTTCACTGCTCAAACAAAGCGACATCCAGACAATGAACGAAACCAGACAATATCAAGAAATAAACTAACCATCCGCATATCGCAACACGTAATTTATATATCTAGCCAGGCATGGCATATCAGCATATTACCCATACCTGCACGTCCTGCAGTACCGCGTATTAGTATTAGTATACCGCGGTACTTTGTAAATTTAAAAGTTGTTGGTACGCCTACTGAACACCTGCAAAGTACGCCACCCCAGGAAACAAGCAACCCCACCAGAGCGCGCACGCACGCACGTACTCTACATATGCGTGTTCCATTCTTTGTTGTGTCTGAGCTTTGCTCCATATAGCAGTACATACTTTCTGTACTAAATGATATGTAGCGGGTTGGATGATATTCACGTCGTCGAAGCAAACACTGATCTCGGTTAGCACAAACCAGGTCACCGATTATTTTCTTTCTTCTATTGTCGTATAACATATTCCTGTCGGTACTGCTATTACGGAAGTCATCCAAAATACACCATATTTCATTTTTTTAGGCATCTTGAACGGAGATTGTCATATCTAAATTACCATTTCTGCTCCAGTGCTGTGGAGGAAGAAGAAGGGTGAAGCTATTGTGAGCTAAGTTATAAGTTAAATATGCCGCTACGCCCACCAGACTAACCCCAACCCGTCCTTGTGCAACTGCTACGTGCATGCATAGTACGCTAATCACCATACCATAGCACACTCTACCTGCAGCTTGCATTTCGACCAAGCAAAAGCTACCGCTCGCCTTTCCTTGCCTTGCCTTGTCACGGACCTTGTCCCATATGTAATGCGGAGCAAGGCAAGAAAGGTACATGGAAAACAGCTTATTTTATACAGCGTGTTTTAACTGGGTCAGGGGGGGAGGGGGTGAGTGAGAGAAATTGAAGTGCTGATGTGCTTGCACATGCAATGATTCGGATTTGGCTTGGATGCACAATAACTTATGCGCCGGGTTTGATGGTTTCTTGAAGTGGACCAGATTGGTGTATATTCTCTGAATGGGGATTTGTGATTGGCTTTTATATTATAGTAGATCTTGGAGTGGCGGGTTCGATAACACAGTTGATAATTAAACATGGTAAGAGTATCTTGAATCTTTTGGAAATATCTTCAATAATTAAAATGTATGATAATTGATTAATGATGTTGGATTTTATTTTAATGGAGCCCCAGTATCAAGTAAATAGCTATGAACTAGCACGTGTGGGTACAAATATGCATTTACCGTATAATCGCTTAAAAATGAATATACCATCGTCAACACATTTTTACGCACTGACCTATATTGAATGTACAACCCTCAATAGATATTAACTGGTTTGTAACTAGATAGCCAAATTACTTGAAACTGCATGAAAAAGGTGATTATACTTGTAGTAAGAGTTATAATAATATTTTCTTTCTTGATATTGTTGTATTTCATTCTGAACTTATTATATTTTTATTAATACACCCGCATTGCACTGAATCAATCTAGTAAATAAGTGAGCATATTATACCCTTTTGTTTTAGCTAAACAAAACCACCAATCTAAGTATATAATTTTATTATCAGCTAAAAAAACAATAACGTCGAGTTCAACGATATGATATATCATCTAGCTATATACATACAACCTCAAATTTTGCTTTGCTTTACCAAACTGGATAAGTGCTGTACGTGCAAACCAGTTGTGTTTTGACATTTACTGGTCTCTTTAGCCTAAACGATATATATTTTCTTATACCCCATGATAATCAACCGGGATAACAAGGATAATCTATTTTGTCATCGCTCTTTTTTTTTATTCGAAATATTGACCAGGTTCCTGAGATTATTGTGGTATCGCGCTTTTTAGACATAGGTTTATTTCTCTTGAAAATTTAAAAAACTAAACTTAGCACCAGCTTTCTGTTTTCAAAAGTCGGTACTTGATATAAGCAACATCATAGTATATACACGTCAAAAAATTAACGATTTTACACCTCTGTTTTCACAAAATATAAAAGTCTCAATTTTCCCGTCACACCGTTGTGTCATTCACACCATGCACCAACGCGATCCCGTCCACAATGTGACTCCAAAACCCTCACTAATTTCACGCACAAGATACCGAATATATTAAATAATATCTACCAGTATACTTTGTAATAAAATCAAACTAAGATCGCTGCGTCGTTTAGCTTCTTTAGAACATAAATTTTTTGATATAATAAGCTGTATGTACGTAAGACTAGACCATAATCCTATACGCTTTTTGTTCTGGTACAGAGGATTTGAGAGAAATGTAACGATGAAATTAATGGGTAGTGGTATTTATGCGTTTTTTAAGTGGTCCTTTCAAATTTCGACGATCTTTGTTCGTTTAATGTGTGTGATTGGTATACTTAAGAAACCTTTTAATTGTTAGCTCGTGAACTTTTGATATTAGCGCATTTTAGGCCAAACTTCTTTAGTCATTGTTTTACCTCCTGCTTTTAGTCTGCTGTAGATACCCATCTAACTTCTTGACCAGACTTTTGCAAACTATTTTTTAAATTCTTTTATATATCTTTTACTCGTGTAGTTAGTTAAGATCGTATGTCAAGGCTTGCAACTGACCTGAGTAGTTTGGAGCGTATTAAATGATGTAATAGAAGTATACAAATCATGACCAAGTGCTCACCAATATACCATGATGTGGATCTAGTTTTTGGTCTATTATATTTCAAAATAATCAAAAACTCAACAATCCGATTAATAGCCCAAAATTGACTACAGTAATTGAACTTGCGTAAAAGAATAGTGTTGTAGGGACTGATGCTGAATCATTGCTGATCCGGGACAAGACTTGTATTAGTACAGCTTAAGTGCCCACAATCCTCCATGTTTCATTGTAACTCATACAACCCGCATCTATGGGTCACGCTAACGTTTATAAAACAGCTCCCAAATTGGAAACGAGACTATTTAAATTTTGGTCTAATTTACTTGCATCGTTAATTTTTGGGTTTATGTTTTTTTTGTGAAATATTGAAAGTGTGAGTAAAACGGAAACCAGATTTTGATTCGTTCTTTTCTAGTAGTTTCTACGACTTTGTTTTATCTTTCTGAACAATTGTGTGAATTCAAGTTTGGTGAAGTTTAGGCTAAAACGTTTACAAACTACAAAACTTTTGACCACCAATAGCGAGTTTATAATTTTTGTCTACTTCATTGGTAACTTAGACTCAGAACGTCCTGGATTTATATAATATAAAATTAACAAGAATTATATATTCGGTCGTTAACATTTGGCTAGTTTATCGACCGGAGTCAAACAGCTCAACAAGAAACCAGAAATGTTTAATAAAATTTGAACGATCTTGCCAATAAAATGAAGTAGGAATACTATGGAATTATTGTGGGGGAAAAAAGACAGATTTCTTTACAGAAAATTAAACATTGTATCTTGATAGATTGTATACGTACAGTGCCTGGTATTACGTGCTTCATTTTCTTTATATTCACAAGTTGTAGTACCTGTCAAAGAATGACATGCTAAGATAAAATAAAAAGCGGTACATTTTCTTTGGCCAGATCTCAGTTTGTATACAGTCTATATCGATTCACGTACACAACACTTGTACTTAGATGTATACAGACTTGACTGTACGTAACAGACGCTTTTTTGACCATACGGCATAATGTATTGTATAATGTACATGATAGTTCAGAAAGGAGTGTGTGTTTGAGTCCAAAATCTACAATTCAGAAGGGTTGAACATAGTATATATATCACTTACACTCTGAAATTTGGTAAAACTATTTAGTCCATGTCTGATGAGCAAGCTCTTTGAAAGAATCAAACGGTAACAACATCAGTTTGGCTAGCATTCAGTTCAATTTACTGTGTAATCCTACTAGTAAAATATGTTTTCTAAAACGTAGTCAATACTATTTTGGCTTTCTTTCAGCTTTCGAATCATACTAGTATGCACACACATTAGATGATAGCCTCGGATTTATAGTAGATACCAGATAAAATCGTGCAATGAAATTGAAAATTCATTTTTTAAGAAAAAACGTAATTCCGTAATCTTTACTCCATAATTCACTACTACTTGTATTAACCATATGAGGATTCAAACAATTCAATACGCTTCGAGTTTTGGTCCAGGTTTCGGGTGTAAAACTTTTGTTATAAGTAGATTTATATTGTATCGGAAATAAAATAATAAATCGTATATCATAAGAAATACAAAACAAGCTGTTTTACTCGTTATACACCATAGTTTGCTCTGTGTGGCCACCGATAAACGACCTTGTAATACTTACATACCAATCAGAACTTCTACAACTTTTGGCGCATTTGATTTATTAAATATTTCTTTGCTTGTTAGACAAGTTTTGACAACTGTTCAAAAAACAAGTTTGTATTAACAATCCAATCATTAGAAGATGGTCTAACCATGTCACAACTGTATTTACTCTCCACAAATGCCAAAAAGATAATAACAAGAATTTAATCTTGTTTCAGTCTCAAGTACGCTGTATGATGACCTAGTACATTTTAAAGATATTAGTTTAATGATCTAAGTAGTCTTTTCATAAACCATCCGGTCATTGAAAAAATAACATTTTAATCTCCTCACACTACAATTTGTTATGTGTAAACTTACCAAAAAAATAGTCCAGAAAATGTTCTAGATCAATTCAAAGTTAGCAAAAATTTGGAAAGTGTTTCGTATGGCTCTACGTTTTTGAAGATGTTTGTGAACACTCTCAAAGCCATTCTTTTATGGTCCATCCGGGCATTCAAGAAATAAAATCAATTTTTGTCACCTTGCACTATACCAGGATAGATTTACAGTACAGAACACATACACATAGTTTTTGCAAAAAGTTCAATGCTATGGTCATCCAAATCTGTGACACCTCTTTAGTTGATACTATAGTACAATACAAAATATAACTTTCATCAAGGGAATAATAATACGTTAACGGCTAAAAAATGTAAGTTTTCATAACTTGTCAAATCATTTAAAAGATGTATTTACCACCACACCACAACTTGCCATATAAATAATCTAAATTTACTGTCTTGTTTTTTCCATTTGTTCAAAATGATGAATATGTCAATGGATTGGGCTACACCACAAATATACATCTCAGTTTTTGATCAGTTCAATTGACACTTGTATAGTCAATTGAATTTATACCTTGATCGGCCTAGCAGTCTATATAAATTTATTGTTTCGACAATATATACAGAGTTATTTCATTGGTTTTATTCATAGGTCCTAGATATTTACACATACCCAATTAATAACCTGTATATACTCAAATCCAATAAACTAATTGCACTATCTATTTTTTTCCAATCCATAAAATAAGACTTATACTCCAGCCTAGGACTTCATCAATTTTTTTCTATTTTTCTTTTTTTTCTCTTTTTCCAAGAAAAAAAGAAAAAGTTTCCCCAACACTTCGTCTCGAGATTTCAGACATGTGGGAGTGGACCCTGTACAAAAATCATTTCTTTCTTTTTTGTTATAATTTATTATTACTTTTCTTTATATTCCCTCTTTCCCCTTTTGAAAAGAAATTTTATTTTTTTCTTTTGTTGTTGTTGGACAAATATCAGGCCATAAATGCGTTTAAAACTCGATCACATTCTCCGATCTTACTACTTGTCTATTTTTTTGTTTTATTGTAGTTAAAGTGTACGTACGGTAATGGACAATAAACACAAAATCTTTTTGGTTTGGCTTACTTTACGTGTCTAACCAAGAATTTGGGACCGGGGTGAGAAAGAAAGAGAAAGAAATACGCTTATTTCATTATTTTTTTTTTTTCTAACTAAAGACTTTTTGGCATAAAAACAAACAAACTGTGGATTATATTGTAGGGGATTTAAATGAAGAATTCAAAGTAATGATTGGAAAAAAGCAACTTGGTACTCTGAGGATTTTCTTTGAGTGCACAGACTCTTTTTTCCCCTTTTCCCTTACCAAAAAATCCAAAAATTCTAGTTCTTTTTTCGGCTAGAAAGAAGACATCCATAATTGGTTGATGAAAGAAAAAAACCTGAAAAAAAAAAAAAAAAGAAGAAACTGGTGGTTGGTAAGCTTACCATGTTTGTGTATGGTTTATACCAACAACAAGAAGAACCAAAAAAACGGTCGTTTGGTTCCGGGTGGACCGTTCGTCTTTGTTCATCACCACCGGCATAGAACACAAACTGACTAGCTTCGAACCAAAGTATCACAAGATCCAAGATCCAATCAGATTGCATCTTTAATAAATTGATCAATGTCTTCAAAACAGTTTGCCTATTCCCACTTTTTTAGTTTTGTTTTGTTTCTTTCTTCCATGTTTTAACAAACCATTTGACATTTTATTCTAGTCAGTCAGTCTGAATGTTTTTTCAATTCCAGTTATTGTTCTTGGTTAACCTTCTCCCTTCCGCAATTACAGTAGCAGCTGGACTTCATGGAATTGTTCCTTGTCAGATTTGTCATTTGTGAATCCTCAAATGTGTATCTATAACATTAATATACCACATAGCGCAAATACAACCAACTTATGATTATGTATTACTTTCTTACACTTTAAAGCCATGCCCATTTTTCTTTATAGTATCAAGAAGCAAAGAAGAAAGAAAAAAGTTTGTGGTACGTGCATTGCATACATGTAGTGCACATGCACAGCCAAGTGCATGAATATTTTTACATTTACAGTATCAACAATAAAAAAAATAAAAAAAAAAAAAAAAAAAAAAAAAAAAAAAAAAAAAAAAAAAAAAAAAAAAAAAAAAAAAAAAAACCATCCAGACCACATACTTAGCACTTTACACTTTACACTTTACTTTTCTACTTTGTATTGTGTTGTGTTGTTGTTGTAGACATTGTACTATTCAAAGCGGTGGGAATCTCATTAGGAAATCCGCATGCTGTTGTGATTGATGATCAAAGTGGGGCCCCTTTTCTTCTATCATATTTATTTTGTCGAGTTTGCGTAAAGTGTTTGTTAGGGTTCGACACATTTGGTCTTTCTAGGCTGGGACTTTGTGTTTTGCCATTTCAGTGAAGGAAAAAGTTTGTATACTGGAAAGCAAAATGAGGAAAGCGTAAGAGAAGAGTCGAGTATTAATCAGATTTCAGACTATGAAGAGTGTACTGTAGGCTTTAGTTGCCTATTGAGACAAACAATTTCCTGCACGTCCCATCTCTTTTGGCCAATAGTAACCACTTGCAATTCACCAAAAGGCACAATCTCCTCCTACACGGTGGTGATCCTTTATCTCTCTATCTATCTACATAAACATATAATATTGAAAACAATCTTCATTTTGGTCATGCAGTGTACAGTATGTGTAGGTGGTATGGAGTGTATCGATATGTTTATACGCTGTACGCATTGGATAACCATTCAACACACGTTTGTTACTCTACAATCGTATGGTGGATATATAGGTTACACGGGCATGCGCGTTGCTATCGTGAAAGTTGGCGAAAGTCTACCAATGTTTGATATGTCATGAATAGTACAGTATGTATGAATACGTACACATATCTTTAAAGGTGGTCCGTTCAGCTCATGTCCATGTTACATGTTATGGTGATTGAAACTTGCCGTTAGACGAAAGTAGAACTTGAAAGCATTTACGAGAACGTATAGTTGAAAAGATATAAGTAGCACCCACCAATCGTATTGCATTCTGAATAGAAGATACCTCGAAACACAGATCACTCTTACGTTTATAAATCTGTAACACGAACCATCACCACTCAAATTTAAATTTGAACCCAAGTCTCATCTTTACTCTCTTACACTATCAGTAATGATCATCATCGTTACCACCTTCCATCTCAGCCCTTCTCAGTATATAACCAATCCACATTCTCCAACGAACACAAACTTGGCCATATCCCATTTCGCATTGCCCACACTGGCTCCAACAGCACATGAATTCCCCGTTTCCATTTCGAACTGTACCGTACAGTATGGACATATAAAAACAATCAATCAAACAGCGGTAATCATCCCAAGTTCCCAACAATACAAAGATAAATGTGGGATTGGTCAAAACGAGCATGTGCCATAACTGCACCAACCAACCATCTCACATCTCCACTCTTCACATCGAGACCAAAATAAACCCGCTCCCATGCAGTAAAATATTGCATCTCTCCCCCACAAACTACAGTTTGATTCTCTGAAACATTTGTGTATCTTGCCCCGGTGGATATAAGCTATTGTCTGTGCGTTTGCAGGTGATTTTAATATTATCATGACACACAAAAAAGTTTATTTTTCTCATCTGGGTCTTAAAAAAATGTTTTTTCTTTCTTATCGTGGTGGAAGGTGTTGGTTTGGGAAATGGAAAAGAAGTCGGTAGGGGAGGTATGTTCCGATGTGTGGTGGATGTTTTGTAGAGTTGGAAAACGGGCGCTGGTTCGTGTGTGGTGATTTGGAAAGGAGCTGTTATGACCTACCCTGGTAACCGTGTAATTGATAAAGATATTGTACAATAAGCTACTTTGTAAAGTTGAGTGGTGCGTAATGGGTCAAACCCCCAAAGTGTAGATCAACCAAGATACACAGTCCATTGGAAATGATCAATCATGGGTTTTCGAAAATTTGCGAGAACCTTGGATCATGGCTGGCTCCTATGGGTCATATATTGTATGGATAATATCATAAGAATATCCGGGTATGTTTTATACATTTATATAATTTGGGTGGAGAGTAAACTGCACATGGCAGATCCACTCTTCCAACGTGCCAAAAAACAGCATCCCCAATCCATCAATTATTATTTTTTTGATTTTTTGAGCAAAACAAAAAGTTTTGGCTGTTCGTAAGTCTACTAAGAATACAATCCAGAACCACACATCTCATACACTCTAGACTAGTATACATAAGAGGATGTTGTTAATCAAATGCATGGACGTCTCTAAACATCAATTTTACCTTTCCACATAACTTTGTAGAAGGTAAACGGTAAACCTAGCAATTCCTACTATTCCAATTCATTTCGTAAAGTGCAAGCGCACACCTGAAGAAAAATAAATAAATATTGAAGTTAATAACAAAACGTGTTCTTGTTTCGTCATGACTTGGTCATATCCGGACTACATATGTCACTTCGTAGATTCATACCTATTTAATATATATACGGCAAGCAAAAAATACGATCTTATCAGTCGACGTACACAAATATGGTCAAAAAATGAAAATAATATTACTATCTAATTATGTTGAAAATACAGTATGTTCGTGTCATCTTTAGTGATCCTTTTTGAGAGTCCCTCCAAAAGTGTAAGAGTCTTCAGTTCTTACGATCAAAATGCTCACAAAAGGCGAAGAGGATAGCGGTGAATTGCACTGTAAGTTTTGAGATTGTACAGATGGAATTTTGGGTAGCTCTGAAGCTGGTTTATCATTTCTGGGTTGGTTCTATTAAGTCGTGTTGTTTGTCTTTTTTGGTTTTGGTTCCAGAGCTTGATTCTTATTTATTGCTGTGCTCCTAAAAGCCTCCATGTTAATATCTTACCTGGATTGAAATCCGTACTTCATCAGAAAACAACTGGTCCGTTGAAGCAGTAATACGATATCCACATTCAAAAGAAGCTATGCTTTCTACTTATGCCAAACGTTTATTGTAAACATCTTCTTCGTGTCAACAGCCCAGATGCAAGCACCCCATACAACGTAGCTAAATCTACAGTGTGGAAAAGTCCTTACCACAACACCAGATATCCTGTAAACCCCACTTCATATTGTAGGTTTCCCGTCCATGCAATCTTAAGACCTACCACTTTCCTTTTCATAGTTAGTTCTATACCACTAAGTGAAAAACGATTTGTGCTCAAATCTGTGACAAAAGCCATTTTAAAAAAGGGTACGACTTTTTGTACTAATATATTCCCGGTACGTCACAACCTTGGATTGTTCGGGTTGACCGGGGTTCTGTGTCACAAAATCTCGGGTAACCAGACGGTTTAAAGTATACTACAAAAATTTTAAAGCAGTGAGAAAGGGCTGGCAAATTTCTTTCGGCTAATCTGTTTTGAAATTCGGAGTATGCGTTACCAAGAAATTTTTAATACACCGGTATATCGATGATACGAGACCCGGCCAAGATATTCAAATGGGGTTCACCCGGGGTTGTACAAGAAATTAAGAAACGTTTCATTTACTCCGCCTGTCAACAAAAAGACGTCAGTCTGTCAGTGGATAAAAAGTTCTAGAAGTGACAGGAAAGCTTGCGTTTGACAACGGTTAATATTAATGTCATGTAAACACAATTTGTGCAGTTAGTCCTGAATTCGTGCTATGAGAGATCCTGGGAAAGCCTTTTCTAGATTTGTGAAGCCACTGAACATTTGCAATTGTGTTTAGTAAAAATTATACAAGTTAAGACCTAGTTTTTGGAGACGCACGAGTTGTTTTTTTTCCAAAAGAAAATAACCAGGATCAATTGGACTTTTTTTGAGAGATTGTAATGATAAATTGAAAGAAAGAAAACGATTCTTCTGATGGTCTGAAAATAAGGTATACCGGTATCTTGTGCAATTTTTTTGAGCTCCAGCAGTACTGTACTTTTTCTTGGTGTACTGTAGTTAGAAGTTCTTAAAACCAATTCCATTGTTTCAAGTTCTTTATTTTTGCCCTCCACACATCAGTTGGCCCAACATAACCATGCCAGTCCATGATCAAGCCAATTTTTAACTACCCGAGTCAATATGTGCATCTATTTTGTACATGCATATTACTGAAATCTAATTCTTCAGATAATTTATAATAGAGATGTGTAAATCATATAATACTATACAAATACAAACAAAGTAAAATGAATGACATGTGGTACTTGGACAACAAGATCAATTTCGTTTGTACGATTTTTAATATGAAAAGCATATTGTCGGGTTATAATGGTCACGTAAGTTGCTTGTTTTCCAAAGGATGTTAAAGAACTGTGCTGAGTGAAGTTGGGCTTAACTGGCTTACCCGAGCGAATGTTTTTATGGCGTAAGACAGTTCAACATATACGCACACGTACACGCACGTACACACACTCTACGTACAAAGATACTATACGATTGCTTAGGAGTCTGCTGTTTTGTGTAGTTCAAAGTCACATCTATACCCCACAATACGCATATTTTCGTGTGTAAAACTTGAATAGAAGTTGAACGAGCATTTGGACTCGGTAGAAATTAACAAGACCTTGAAAAAGAGTAAAAGTTTTTGATAAACAATACAAGCCAACACCTAGGTTTCAATTTGTTCTAAAGAGAAATACTCATTGTTATATTTTTTAGAGGTTCTCGGGAATCAAGCTAACACAAAAGTATTATAAGGTCATCATGCACTTCGTGCACTATTCCCAAGATCACAACAAAAGGAGTTTAAAAATCCTTTACTTGTTTAGAGCATACTACAACATCTGTCTTTTGTTGTAAAGTATGTATCTACTATCAACCGTTCACTGAATGTCCCAGATTTGCCATCTTATGATTGTGCGCTGTGTAGTACTGTACGACACTAATAACTTTACCAGAAATTTAAACCATTTCTTCCATACCTGTATATCTCCTCTCGTTTTGTTCTTACAATTGTCAATTATAGACATCATTAAATTTCGCACATCTAATGAGAATTTCAAGAAAACCGCTTTTACTTAGTGGCTGAAAACGAAAGCAGCGTTTGAACTGGCTCAATACCTCGGTAGATAGAAGTCAGGAATAAGTTGTAACTGATAACGGACCCACATATACACAGTGTGGTCAATATCCTCTTCAACAGCTGTGCATAGCCTAGATCTCTCAAGGTGTTGTACTTTTCATCGAATTGAAGATGGTGGTAGTTGAATTAGAAAGAATCAATATTAGAAAAGTGGGGTAGTTTCAACTTCAACACACACAAATACACTGTTCAAGAACAGAGATATATGGCCACTCAAGAGTTAACATTACAATGTTTGGAAATAGGCAAGTATTATAAAGTGCACTGTAGATGGCGTTGCTAGATAATATGGTCACAAGTTGTAAGACTTACCGCTATACGGAAGAACAAAACATAAAGTTGTTCCAGACTTTTGACAGGTTAGCTAGCCATTTGGACACTATAAGGCAAATTTCTATGAGCACAAACATCATTTGGATTGTGCTCCTTATAAACCGAACAGACCAACGAGAACGTGCAAATCAACAAGATGTGTATAGATTTCAATATCCTACTCATTCAGCTTCGTTGACTGAGAGTGAAATTATAATTTATATCTAGATATGTGTCAGTAGTTATGCATACGGTAATATAACCGATACGCGAAAAAGTACTGTACGCACCGTACCGTACTTATATACGACCGAACAGAAAATGTGCCGTTGATTTGCACGAGGCTACTCAGGCACAAGGCTTCTCAGGCACAAGACCTTTACTGTATATCACCAGTCAAAGGTAATACTAATATTCCAAGATTTCTATATCCGTTCCGTGGATTGAGATCACTTCAATAGACATACAGATTTATATCGGGGTGTATCAAGTCCGATGTGAATATTCACTACTCATAAAGTATGGTGGTGTATAATATATAAATTTACAAGTTATAAGAATTGATTATCCTTGTGGCTTTTCTGTCCGGGGTACTAAAATATATCATCACGTCAAATGGAGAAAAAATCAAATGCCTAAAGCACAGTTGATGGTGGGCAACATGCCAAAGCGTACACGTAGTACAAGTGTACAAGTGAGCGCACACGCTGGTTGGTTGATCAGATAGTAGGGCCGCCGTTGACAGTTTTTTCAAAAACCAGAAATTTGGACGGAAACGGGGGAAATAAATAAATAAAAATTTGTTTGTTTGGTTTTTTTGTTTTTGGAAAATAAGCCACTTGGATCTTTTTTGGAGTTGGAGATTTTTTAGATTTTTAGACAAGGTCTCAACCATGTTTACATAGAGCTTCACGGCCTAACAATGTGTTTTTTCTCCTAAAGTTTTTTGAGATTGTCATCATTTGTATTGATTGTTGATGGTGATGGTAATTTTAATTTAATACTGGCCAAGAAAGAGAATTTATTGGCAGTAATTCGATATTATGGGAGGGAAAAGGGTGTTTTTTTTTGGCAGTTGGTTCTAAATTTAGTACTGTATTTTTTTTTTGGATAATATTATGTGGAGAGGCATTTTCTGATTGATTGACATTTTTCACTAACAACAAACAAATAAACACTTGCATTGGCCATTGCTACAGGATGTGATTGCAGTTCCATTTGACTTGACTGCACATAGACAATACGTGTTTATAATTTGTTAAAGGTAACTACGGATCAAAACGCAAAACAACACCACAGCGCAGCAGCATACAAAATATGATTCAGTTTTTTGAGTTTCATTCTCCATCATCAACTGAAAACTCTATCGACACATTCACACTTGTTGTTCAAAATCAAATCCACTTCATCACATAATACCATAATATCAATATTATTATTGTTATTATTATAGCCTTGCCAACAATCTTCCTCCGCTACAGCCTTAAACTCTGTCGGAAATCTTCCAGAACAAGAAATTTAATTTCGTTTTGTCTCCGCTTCTTCCTCTTCTTCTTTGACAGGTACAAAACACTCTCTCCTTCCTATTCACAAACCTATTTTTTTGTTCCTTTTTTTTTTTGGTCCTTTTTGTTTTTTTTTCCCGGTTTTTTTCTTTCTGAACGACAACCTCCTAAAAACCAGGTATACACATCTGTTTTCTCTTTCTCTCTGGCACACTTTCTTCTTCTCTTCTCTTCTCCCTCCCCCTTTTTTTTCCCGTTGTTCTTTCTTTCTCGGTTTCCTTTCTTGTTACAATGAGGCTGTTCAAATCGTCCAACAGACTGGTCATACTTGCATCGTTATTGCTCCTGCCAATACTTTTATACATTTTCCAGTCTCCACAGGACTCTTGTAACAAGATCTTACAGTATGGTCGATACAGAAATAGTAACCTAACTAACAGTGAAAAAACAGCCGCTTCAACTTGGACTCCCCTCGACTATCCACTATACCAGTACAACAACCTGTCACAATGCTTCGCCCCAAACAGTAACATCATCTTCTTTGGTGATTCCACCGCCCGTCAACTGTTCTGGCACATTTCGCATATCCTCGATCCCTCGATAACAACAAACATCCACGTTCACGACAACCACAAGTTCACTCGCAAAAACGTCACGATCCACTTGTACTGGGATCCATACCTAAACCGGACCGAATCCTTCAAGCGAGTTGTGCAGATTTCACAAAACTCGAGCCAATCCGCAGCAAACAATTTCATCTACGCGACGACTGGACTTTGGCACGCCATGTTCGAGAACAACAAAACCGTGGTCCAAACTTACAAAACCGCCATTGATCGATTCGTAAATGTGACAAAAAATAGCGTACCGGAATTTGGACCGGTTTATTTCGCGCCGACTCAGAAGTTGTTGTATCGCAAGCTGGACCCTCAACGGAAAAAAACAATCACGCGAGAAATTGTCGATGCAATGAACAACTACACGGACTCAGTGTTTGGGTATGATCAGGATACAGGGGCGCATATTGGAGAGGACAAGAAGAATGGCGGAATGTTGGTTACGAAGGATGATGAGGGTAAAGAAATGGTTAAGGCATTTTATGTTCCTGTTTTTAACCAACTTGGCGGGGATAACGAAAAGAACTATGATGAAATTGGATTACACTACGGAAAAGAAGTGGTCAAAACTCAAACTCAAATTATTTTGAATCATTTTTGTAACGCTAAATTGCAACAGCAGCAGCAACAACAGCAACAGCGAGGAAATTCAACAATTGCTATACCTCTGTCAGTGAGTTGTACAAACGGAGATTACGCTTTGCACAAGGTACTGAAAGTGATAGCGTTAGCAATAACGGCTCTTGCTGCTGTTTACTGGTATAAACTGGACAAATGGTACTACCACTACATAATGGGCACGTTGCTTATGGCAGTATACACCAACATGGCGCCCTTTGCTTTCCCTCACACTGAAACAGTTCGATCATATCCTGTGCTTTTTCTGATACCAAACCTTCTGCTGGTCCTAGCATGTCTTACTCTTAAACCCGACCCTACCCACACTTGTCATATCAAACAGCTACAAGGTTTCCTTCTCCTTGTATGGTTTGTTCCTTCCTACCTAGGGTACGAGGTAACTTACTTGGCAACTATCTGTGAATCGCTTCTGCTCTATTTCAACTTTGTACATTCTACTTCAATTCTTGATACTGTAACTACGTTGCTGCCCATTGTTTTCCTTCCAACTCTAAATTCATTCCCAACTCACCTTGTGGCGTGGACCCTCATTCATACACTTTTGAAAAAACTCTTGCCTATAACAAATTCGTACTCATATTCTTCTATTTGCAAGACCCTTATCCTGATAACTCTATCGATCCTTTTACTATCAGCACTTTACCTACCTTCCAAGCTGCCCATTCCTCAATTTCTAACAAGACTTCGGTATGACGTTTTCCTTATTCCCTTGACCTTAATACACTCAAAACTATCAGTTCTAAAACGATATCTACCAATCGCATATGTCCTGATTCCCAATCTGGTGATATTTACTAGTTCCGATAGCGCAATCACTCACAACGTGGTAACTTTCCTGCTCATCAGTTTGCTATCACAAGCATCATGGAGCTATTTCGATCACGCCTCGCAGTTCCTCGTAACCCTCGGCACGATGTGGATACCAATCATGGCCACGTCCCAGTTCATTTTGCGGGAAGAAAACAGTTCATTCAAAGTGTCTTTGTTTTCTACTGGAACAGTAACGACTCCAGAATGGGCAGTAGTTGCAGGCGAGGTTGTTAGTTTTTTTGTGCTGGGCACTATTATATTCCTCATGGCGGCGTGGAAAAAAGATGATGGCATGTTTGGTGACGATGGGAACGAACTGAAACTGGATAGAAACGAAAAGGCGGAGGAATCGTTGGGGAAAGTGAAACCGTTGGAGGATGATGCGAACTTGATGAGATCTGATTCAAACTCGCCTACTTTGACTTGGTCAAGCACAAACTCGTCAGAAAAACATTTGGTATAATGAACAAAACAAACAAACAATAAAGTATATCTGATTTTTGCATTAACATATATATATATAGCGGCTTGAATACAACTGGTCTGTATAAGCTATATCCCTTTCAAAACAACATCCCCCAATAATCATAATACTAGTGCTATAATATAAACTTGCTAGAGCAGTACGGACATAACAGTTTTTATATATCGGTACTGTATTATAATGGAAAATAAGGAATAATAAAAACAAAAAGTACATGCTAATCCTGTTAAATGTCAAAAAATACGTTTTTTTTTTCTTTTCTACACACAATCACCTGTGCGTGTGGTCTTGCACTACTTTGGTGTGTGAGGTGGCGGACAGGGAGATCCAATTTAGCTAGTTGCATGTATCCAAGTATCATCGCCGAGTAGTACAATCGTCCCATTTACTTTATATACTGTGCCTGCAAGAAAGAAAAGAAAAAAAGACACTAAAAAAGTCATCATCCCCTATGACGGTAAAGTCTTTATTTTTGAATTGTCAAAAACAAACTGATCCTAGCAAGATCTAAATTAGTTTGATGCTTTTTACTGTATTATTCATTGGTATCACAAAGTGTACGGTATCACGGTGGTTTGTATAATATTGTATCCTATGGATATGTTGAATAGTATCGATAGTGGTATTTTGGCTCATTGTTTAAAATGTAGTTGTACGCATCTATTGGAAACTAGACTAATAAGTATTTGACATATTTAAGCTGCAACAATCAGGTCACGAATGCACCATAACCATCGCCAACAACAGCAACAAAAGAAAAAAATATCCGATAAATAAAAACTAAAAGAAAATCCTACACTATGACCATTTCGCACTCCTTCCCCAACCACCACCATCCCTCATTCAAAACCTCTGCACCAGCGGTCCATTCATCTTCGCACCCACCCCTGCCCACCTTCTAATCGACACCACATCCGTCGGCAACCCTTCGAGCCCCCCAACCTTCTCCACACACGCTCTGACCGCGTCCTCATGGCACCCAAACTCAATAAGCCCACACCCAATTTCAGAAGGGTACACAAACGTGCCCTGCACATTGCCCACCTCGTCGCGGTACAGCGTGCCGAGCTCGCGCGCGGTCACGGTGCGTGGGAGCGAGGCTACGAGGATGGTGCGGAACGGAATGGATGGTTGTGGTGCAGGCGCAGGCGCAGTCGCAGTCGCAGGCGCAGGCGCAGTCGCAGTCGCAGGCGCAGGCGCAGGTGCGCGGTGGGGTGTGGGGACGGGGGTCCGGGTTGGGGAAGGGGAGGGAGTGCGGTCGGAGGTCCGGGATTTGACTTGGAGTGGGGTGCCGTGGAGCGTTAGAGGAGTTGGGTGTGAAAGGGCTTGGGTTACTGAGCTTGGGGAATGGAACTTGATGAAGCTGTAGTCGTTGTAGGTGTGATCGGATTGTCGTTTCATTAAAACTTGCTTAATAGAGCCTATGTAAAAGTTAGCCATCGCCCTTATGAAACACACAAGTAGACATCACGATAAACGCTTCTTGAATACTCGAAATTAATCTAAATAAGGTAAACTGGAATCTCTCCAGAATGAAATATATGCTTACCAAAACATGAAAAGATTTTCTTTAAATCTGACCCAGATGTTCCATGAGGAAGATTTCCAACAAATATGGTAGTTTGCGGGTCATGGTCAAACCGTTTCGCTTTAGGGCCTCTATTAAAAGGTCTCCTGTAATAATCATATCTTGGTGTCATTTTGTTTGCTCCTTTTTGGATATTTCTAGTATTGCGCTTCAGAAGGAAAAAAGTAAAATCACTTGTATGGACTATATTGATTCGATCGTTGATTGTAAAATCTAATGAAAAAGATATAAAATACTTCTATGAAGAAGATAAATGATCTAATAACCTAGCACAAAAAAAAACAACATCACGATGCTCACTTCACTTCTATATACAAAAAACACCATCTACATGTAATTACATTATATATACAACCTCATTGATAATTAACAGTTTTAACTCCACCAAAACTCAGCACCTGTTCGATCCTAGTACTTCCCGTAAGTAACATAACCAATCGATCTATACCCAGTCCAAACCCACCTGTCGGAGGTAATCCCCATTCCAGCGATTGCACATACGCCTCGTCTGGTACCTGACTCTCATTATCCAGGAACTCTTCACGATCACGCAGCTGTTCCTTGAACTTCTTGGCCTGCTCAAAAGGCGAATTTTCTTCCTCGTACGCATTGACGTACTCTCGACCATGTATGAACAGCTCAAACCGACGCGACGTTTTCGTTACGGGATCTGATTTGGCGAGGGGCGACATTGCGACTGGATGGTTGGTGATGAAAGTGGGAGACCCTTGACATTGGGGCTCCAGATACAGCTCAGCCAGTTTGTCTAATAGTTTTGAAGGAGTTTCTGGTTTGGGAACTTCCTGATTGATATTTTTGAAAAATACTTTGAGAGCTTCGACATCGTGTAAATCATCGGGGAGCTTCTTCCCTGTTGCCTTTTCTATCTCCGGGATAAACTCAAGAACTTTAAAATCATCTTTGAATTGTTCGGAAAGTACATCGAGTAAAGGTCGATCCCCAGTGGCTGATACAAACTTGTCCCCATGCAGTGTTCTGATGTGCTCCACAATTCCTCGAAGCAAGTCCTGTGTGGTCTTCATGAGGTCTTCCACCGATGCATATGATTCGTAAAATTCGCAAGTAGTGAATTCTGGGTTATGAGAAGCGTCGAGACCCTCATTTCTAAAACACTGACCGATCTCAAACACTTTGTCAAACCCACCAACTACTAGCCGTTTCAGCCAGAGTTCTGGTGCAATTCTAAGCATCAAATCACGTTCTACCCCGTCAGTGCTAAGGCCTCTTGACTTGGTTATGAACGGATGTGCAGTAGCACCACTGGCTTGCTCCGCCAGAATGGGCGTTTGGACCTCCATAAAGTTGCGATCATGGAAAAAATCTCGAATGTATCTGATGACGTCTGCACGGACCTTGAGAACATTTCTGGAGTTTTGGTGGGCCAGAAAGTCAATCACTTTGTTGTGGGACTTGTTTGTATCTGTCATTTTCTGAGGTATAGGATGCCAGCATGGAGTCAGTAGCTTAGCACATTCTGATGCTAGCAGTGATATTTCACCTGCTTTAGTTTTCCACGGTCTCCCTACCACGGAGACAACATCTCCTCTTCTTAAAAACTCGTGCTCCTTTTCAAAAACCTCATCGGGGATTTCGGCTTTGACCTTGTTAACGACAGCCTGCAATTTCAGATCATCCTGATAGATATCCAAAAATATTAAACCTTTTGCCATCTTCCTGATTGAGCGCACACGACCTTGTATAGTCATGAGCTGGTCAATAGGCTCTTCATGTGTAGCTTTATCAGCCCATTCCTTTCTGAAATCAGCGATACGAACGACCGGCGCGGTTTGGCGTGTGCTATTGATGAGTGGATACAGAACACGATCTGATTCGAGTAGATTTTGTTTCCTGTTAGCAAAATCTATAACATCCAGTTTCGCTCGAGACTCCGAGTTGCCTTTAGCTTTCTTCGAGTATTCTAACCGTAGACGCGGATATTTTACACATCTGATAAATCGTCTGAGAGGAAGCCTAGCAGGTTGTGTACGTATGTTAGTCTATGCGTTTTTCAAAGCAAAATTAAAATCAATGATTGTCCTGGTCTCAGCGAGAAGATTAAGATATTTCGTCACGTCAATTAATCAAAACTGACTTCTAAAGAAAAAATCACAATACATTTTCGTTCATCATTTCCAAGATCAAAAGTAACAATTTCAACTTACATTATCTCGTACACTTTAGTGGTGTTGAAAGATTTGCAAATTTCATTTTTTGCCAGTTGAACTTATGTAAGTCGAAGGACGACACGCAATGAAAATCATGTTCTAGAAAAAAAAACTATAACGAGCAAATATAAAAGTGACAAGACTCGTGATTTTGATGACGTTTTTAACCTGTAATTTTATACGAATTATCTATGTCTAGGTTTAACTCAAAAACTTTAAGCCTTTGATTATATCTTCTATACCATACACAATTCCCTCGTAAAATGCTGATAGATAAGAGCAAAAACTATCATTCTCGTAGTTCACAAAGCAAATATAATAATTGTCCTCATCTATCCAACACTTTGGTTGTACCAAGAATAGTAGTTCCCCTCCATTTGTGTTTCCCTGTATCTTTTTTTTTTTCTTATTCTTTCATTCATAATTTATTGTTTCTTGCGAACATCGTTGGCCACGAACAAAGGTCCCAAGTTGGTAGCAATGGCCTTCTTACCAGTTAACCAGAGATGCTTGACAATGGATGGGACAAGATCGTGAGCAATCAATCCATCAACTCTCAATTCCCAGTTCTTGACAACATGTCGTGTGTACTGAGAGTTGTTGTATCTCAACTTGAAAAACACAAAGTAAAGTGCAAGCTTAATCAATGCAGGGAGCTTGAAGGTGAAAGTGTAGACAACAAGTCTGATCAAAACAAAAAATTCGGTTGCTGCTGCAAAAACCATCAGCTGTCCATTGAAACTTCTGGTAAATTCACTGAGCTGTTTCCCCATAGACTCGCTCAGCCCCCAGATGTAAGAGCTGGCATTGGTAGATGTGTGCATCAGTGAAAAGATGACAAAAGGTGGCAATGTACCGTAGAAAGGTGAGGTAAATAGCCAAAGCAAAGCAACGAAAAGGTAGTGAATGTTTTCATCGGTGAAAAGGACAGATGGGTTCAAAGCCACAATGGGGTTCGAACCGTAGTTGCCGTATAGCACAATGCTGTAAGTAAGCACCACCGAAGAGTAGAACGCACGGTACCAAAAGTATCCTATACGAGGGCTCTTCAAGATTCCGAGGGCAAACAGTGAGTAAAAGACAAACTCAACTAATGTTGCAGTATGTCCTAGTTCTGGTGTTAATAATTGAAACTTGTCCAAGAGCGATAATAATTATATGAAAAACTTACCAAGAAACCAAATGAATTTTGGATCCTAGCTACCACGTTAGTATTGTTCAAGAACCTCAGTATACCGCAGTACTCACAGTAAGGTTGAAGCGACGAGAAGAAGAAGTTGTCGACATTATTTTTGTTTGTGTTTGATTCTCTTAAAATTTCAAGATAAAGTGATTAATTAGTGATGGATGAGATGTAAAGAAAAAGTCAATTGACAGAAGAGGAATATGCCAGAATCTCAAAAATTCAACGGCCAAAGTTCAAAGTTGGTTCGGTTTTGTCAACGCAACGGAGAACGTCGTGGAAACTCAGTAGACAAATACCAAGAATTCTGCTCTTAATAATCACATCTGCATTTCATTACGTAAAATACACGTGCATCTATATAAAACACATACACTTACACACACACAAGACTGATATCTCAACTTCTCAAGTTTTTTTTTTATTCTCATCCCGTAGTACACATATATATTGATTGGATCATACCTAACCTGTTTGCTATTGTTAACGTAGTGAAAACCCTTTTCTAGGCTTCTTCTCTTCGAGAATTCTACCCGCTTCTAAACGTGCTTTTTTCTCTTCAAGTTCTCTGCGCTGCTTTTCCAGTGCTTCCTTCATTTCTCTGTGTCTGGCAAAGAGCTCGGCCTCGGATTTCTTCAACTTTTGCTCCTTTTCACTAACCTTCTGTTGGAATACTGCTTTCATATCAGCTTCCATCTTGAGCAATCTTTGCTCGTGCATAGCACGTTCTTCTTCGTGTCTCATTGCCGGGTTAACCTCTCTGAAAACGGAATAATCTTGCTGGATACCAAGAGCAGATAGTTTTTCAGTACGGTAGTTTTCGTATAATATATTGTTTGTTTTTTCACGTAGTTCTTCCATGTGGCTTCTAATCAACAGCTGTCTGAGTCTTACAAAGTCATTATGATCTTCGTTTTCAACTTCAATGACACCCCAAGGGTATTCCCTACCTCTAACAGGCTTGCCTGTTGAGGGGGACACCACGCTTTCTGTAGACCCGACTACAGCAAATGGGACATTTTGCATAAGTTTGATGTTTTCCCTTATTGTTTCTTCGTCATCGTTATCGTACTTGGGGGGTTCAAAAATTTCAATGCCATTGTTGGCAATATCTGCCATAACTCTTCGTTTAAATGAAACAATCTCCTCTTCGGTTAAGGTATCTGCCTTAGCAATAACAGGAATAAGATTCACTTTCTTATGAAGCTCTTTCATAACTGTGACATCCATGCTTTTGAGAGAATGGCCAGTTGGCTGAATGAAATATAAACAGGCGTGAATTCTATTGTCTTCTGCGGAAACTCTATTGACCTGGTTTTCAACGTTAAGGTAAGAATCGAAACGTTCATCAATGCTTCTAATAATAGGATCCCATGAATTTGAGTTGTTAACCATATCTCCAAACCCAGGCGTATCAATGACAGTCAAATGCAATCTCACACCGTTTTCCTCAAGATCAGCAGTGACAGTTTCAATTGATACAGTGCTGGGGAGCTCGGCTGCAGGATCACGAGGGACTTTGGCAGGATAGAGAGGCATATTGAAAAGAGTAGAGATTAACGTAGATTTTCCCAGACCGCTCTCACCTACAACCATAATGTTAAAGTTAAATCCCTTCTTGATACTCTTGCGGTGCCATTGGTTGGGGAGGTTCGCAAAACCTACGTACCCAGTGATCTTTCTTCTTATTATATCAGTAACAGCAGGTCCATGAGACGAATCGCTCACTGGTGTACTTGAGCCATTATTTGGAACTAAGAGTATAATGATGTGTTAGTTGAGGGCCATGCAACTTTAGAGACAGATAGAAATTTGACTTACGTTCAATTGAATTCATTGTTCACAGTCAGGCTAGCCTTCTCTATTGATCAAGATTTTATGTCAAGAAATAAACTTGATGGGAATGAGAGACGTAAGTGTTAGGAAAAGAAATCAAAGAGAAGAAGTTTTGACAAAGATAAAGATTTATAGAGCATGACTAGATCGGCAGTGTAGTGTCATTGGGGTTGTGAGAATGGTAGTAGTAGGATGTTGTGACATACCATCAAAAGTGAGCACAATTGGTATACTAAGAGCTGGTAACGACGTGGCATATGGAGTTTTGTGTCTTTTTTGTATTATGCTTTATCTAATGAACTTTCATATCTATCCTAATACTGTTGTAATACTATGGTGTGCGTACAGTACATTTCATATGTTCGTGTATTCACTTCATGGTAAATGATATGTGAGTACATATATGAATCATACATATCACCTCTATTTGTTACAACGTGTGAATTTTCTCACTGCGTGTATCAAAGAATCCAAAATATGAATCTCAACAATCAGATGAGATGAAATTATCAAAAGTTAGCTAGAAGCTTTCAAATATTAAGATATCCGCAACGATATTAATTGCAGGTAAAATAATATCCAACTAGTTAAATTCAAACCGACAATCGATGCCTCAGGTTTACCATATCAGAAAAAATTGGTACAAGTAAAACAATCAGAAGCCAAGTATCAAATCTTATTTTCATGGTACACCGTTAAGTTGGTCATTGAACATGCGCACTACATGATGAGACGATTCAGTCAAGCCGAAGCTACGCGCTAAAGTAAACTGATATTCAAAGGACACTAAAAAAACTAGACAAAAATAAAACGAGCCCATTGTGCACTTAAATAGAAAGCCTTGCACAATTAAGACTAGTATTGGCGTTACAGTATAGCGCACTTGGAAACCAGATTAGGACTTTTACTGCGTGAATGATTATAAATATCAAACAGATAGCACTATCTCACTAGGGTCTTATAGTAGAATCACAGCAAATAATTACAGTCTAATAAAATAATAATTAAGTACATACACTGAATTAACAAAATAAAATAAAAAAAACATTAATTCTATCGCCCCAAGATGGCAGAGGTAGGGGGCAAGCTGTATTGGTACTGTTGATGATGGTGATGATGATGGTGATGATGAGGTGGAGGAGGGGGAGGTCCTTGTTGCAGGGGTGGCTGCAAAGGGATTTGGTGCTGCTGTTGATGTTGCCATGGTTGAAAGGGGATATGTTGAACAGGAATGTGATGCTGATGACCATGATGTGGGGGAGGAGGGGGAGGAGGAGGAGGGTAGGGCATTCCTGGTGGTAGCTGTTGATGAGGAACAGGTGTCATATGCTGAGGAGGGAGTTGGTTATTCATGTGAGTGTTCCAACCTCCGTGAGAGCTAATATGTCTTGTAAGAGTTGTCCTTCGTGTGAAAGTTTTACTACATCCGGGGTAATTGCAAACATAAGGTCTCTTACCAGTGTGAACTCTTCTGTGTCGTGCCAATGACGAGCTGTCACTGAAAGCCTTTTCACAGATGTCACACTTGTGAGGTTTCTCACCAGTATGAACTCTCATGTGAACAGTGAGAGCCGACCGTTGGATGAATTGTTTCCCACAAACACCACAAACGTTCGGTCGAACGCCTGTGTGTATACGTTCGTGGCGAACTAAGTCGCTTCTTCGAGAAAACCGTTTGGAGCAAGTGAGACAGCCGAACTGTTTCTGTTGCTGGATGGAATTTTTGAGGAGTGAAATGCTATTGTGTGCTGAAGCAGCAGGATGATGTTGGGGGATTTGCTCAGAAGGTGAAGGAGGAGATGGAGGGAAAGAGTATGGGAATTGGGGCAGGCTGTTCGACCGGGGCTGAAACTGCTGAGCGTTGTGATAATAGTCGACTGACAAGTTCCTTTTGTGTGTGAGAGGAGGACTCGGTAGCTGAATGCTCATCGAACGGTGCGCTGCTGTGTTTAAGGATTCATGTGAGTAGTTGCTAGAGTGTATACTGGCAGTTGATGGGCTTGGACTACCGCTTATACTGGAGACAGACTCTGATCGGCCGACAGAGTTGTTACTGTTACTGTCGTCTTTATTAAGAATCGTAGTTAAATCCATTTTCAATGAAGTATGTGTGTGTAATGATGATGGTGAAGGCTGTACTGGCAATACTGAAACTGTTTAGTTGTTGTTGTTATTAATAATTGAGTGACTCGAAAACCAATCTATTAAGGCAAAAAGGAGATGATGAATGTAAATGGACTGGGATAGACTGAGTGGCACCGGTGGAAGGGAAGGATTAGTTATTAGAGAGTATATGAACTAGAAGTAGCATGCAAGAATATAGAGATACAAGAACTTTTAATATTGCAGGATTTCGATTTGTATTTATATGTGATTAAACTCCCGTTTTTCTTTCGCAGTAAGTATTGCTTTAGACCTACGAAAACGATTGTATTAACTAACTTATTATTTCTGACTGAACTCACTGATTTTTTTTTATTTGTTTTTTTTTCCAAGTACAGAAAAGAAATGGTAACCAAAAGTTTAAAACGAACAAAAAACAAAATAAAATGGAAAAAAAAATATTTGCCATAGTAACTCAAGGAATGAAAAAAAAAGAAAGGAATGAAAAAAAAAAAAAATTACACGAGAGTAGTGTTGGTGTAAAAACAAATTCTAGTCAAAAATTGCTTTTTTCACATATTTTTGTTAGTAGAATTACTTTTTCCATGTAACAAAGACTTTGTAAGCTAAAAGAAATTTTCAATCGCCTAAACTGGAATATATGCTCTCTACTACTGTACGACTGCCACCAACCCTCTGGCCTATGTGTTCATATTTTGCAAGTGGACGCTGATAGTTGAGATGCTGTCATCTACTAAATGCATACCAAAAGAGAGAGAATATAGTCATATTGACTCAAATCTAATCGAGTAGAGCCAACAGCAGCAAAAAAGAAAAATGCTATTTATATGTGTATGTATGATCATTGGACCTCAAGTGAAGTACAAGTTCACACTGCAACTGTGATGGATGGTGGTGGTGATTGACTGTCCAGCTCCACTGTCCAGCAGTCAACTTTGACTGTGGTACATTTTGGTACACCTGAGTAGAATCTGAAGAGCAAAAAAAGAAGAAAAAAAGAAAATCAAGAAAAATCTTTGTCCTGCAAAGAATGCTTCGCGTATGCAACTAAGTACGCGTAAAAAAGGTCCATTTGACTGATTTTTTTCCATTTTTATTTTATTATATTGACTAGCAAGTCTAATTGGTAGCTCTTTGGTGCACCGCGATAATCTGCTCGACTCGAGACCCGGACTTGTTTTTACGTGCAGGCACGGGGAATCCATGTACACGCTAATCCACGTACACTACATGAATACCCACTTTTTTCTTTCCCACAAGGTCTCTAGTAAAGAGTCTCTACGCACCACAGCTGTACACCAAAGAAGCTCGATGTTGTGAGTTGAGATTGAAAATTAATTTGCAGCCCATCAAATCCTTATCGGCGAACATTTCTCACCTGAGAAAATGGCTGGTTGACGCGTCTCGATGGTTCTTCCTTTATTCTAAGCAGCTCGTCTATCACTGTGATCTTCCACTATCGTTGATCTTTAGCCAAGTACTGTACAGCACACTGGGGATACCATAATGAAAGAAACAAAAAAATCAACTCAGTGTAGAAAAAAATCAACCCAGTTGTTCAAAATCCGTTGCAAAAGTAATACATGGATATATATATGATCAATGTATTACTAAAACTACTAATTGAAGCTAGTCTAGATTGTCATTGAAAAATTCGCTTCTGCATTGTGTATAGCGATCATGAATTCGGTTGCGAAAAAGAAGAGGTTTTCTACTTTCTGGAACTACAAAAGAACCACAGGAATCGTTAGAGTTGAGCTATGATCGTTATAAGAAACTCCCCCCTCCCACAGAAACATCTTTATAACTAGTCACAATTAGTTGTTGATTGTATACTCTTCTAATCTCATCTAGCATAATTTGTTTATATCTATGAATTTCAACACTTATAGTTTGTATCTCACAAATTTTCACGTTTTGAATCTGAACCATCTACCTTTTTTCGTTGTAGTAATGTTTCTGACCTTTTCTTGTTCTTCGTCACCTTCAGTACAAGGCAAAATAACTGATACCACCGTACTTTGCAAATCATTTCATGTAGTTCTACAACCCAACTGTCGCCTAGTGTTCCAACCGTTCGCTGAACACTATCACGTAACAATGTTCTGCACCACTACTCGGCCCATGTTTATAAAAGTTACGGGAAATGAGACGATGGTATATTTTAGCTTCAACGACGACAATCCTACTCACACATGCTCTAACAGTTTGTTATATACTGGGCAAACATCGCTTCACTTCTACCTGAGCGACGTCTCTTTGTCTTGTACCGGGCTTGAGTGACGATACTCGTAGTACACCACAACAGACCTCTAACATGTGTACGAATGACAATCCAGTAAGACCTGCTTCCTTGCAAAGTAGGACATGTTTATTACTGAAACGCGTTTAGACTCACACTACCTTCCTTTGTTCTATATGTGAAAGAATAAAATCATAAATAATATTCTTTAAAGTTAAGGTTGAGTTGTAAAACGAGACCTCAAGAATGTTTATATACAAAAAGTACTCTCTAGTAATACCATTGCTAGTAGAGGAGAGCCTTTGTATGTTCCGTGTATAGCAGCACTACGACCATGACCTTTACTTATATCCTGTGCCTTTGAGTCCCTTCAGTGTAACTAATGGCTGAAAAGCGCAGTTGAAATGGTTGGCCGATTTACTGTTTTTGTTGAACTGAGCTATATAATAATGAATGTTCTTTATATTCAGACTAAATCAAGTCACAGAGAATCGTCTTTCGTGTTTTTCTTTCCTGAAAAAAAAAATTTCATTCATTATTATAATATTATTTACTGTACAGTACATACAAGCCCACGCTTTTTTGTTCAAAAGCCTGAGCCAACTAGCTTACCAAATCAATTCTTTGTGCTGGTGTCCAATTAAGACGTGCACCAGAGTCTACTTTTGCACAAACCATTAGGTTTCTTGCCCCGACTGAGCTGGAGTTTCGAGCCACGACTTTGTTTTTTGCTGTATAGTATGTATGAGAATACTAGAAGTCGTCCGTCGCATCTCTGTTCCATGGTCGTGCAAAGCTTTATAACGATAGTCAGTATAGAAACTAGCGACCGTTGTTTGATTGCCCCCTACAGATTTTTTCAATGCTTTGTTCTCAACATTGAACTGAATCATCAACATCTGGGATCGTCTGTAATGGCATCTAGCACATGTGACCCCTCAGTAGCTTGAAAAATTTGTTGGTTTTAGCCTACCCCTTTTCTGGTTACTAGATTGAACGTATTCATTGTCTCGCGTCTTCAGTCTATACTGACTCTATGTACTGTACACTGGACTGGGTAATCAATGAGAGTGAAAAATTTTGCAATGTCATCTAGTCTCATTGTTGAGCATTTGGTGAAGTCCGACACGTAAACAACAAGCCATTATGTACGCGCCATTTAACTTGTATTTATAATAATTTGACTTGTTTCCAGTACCATACAAAAGAATGGTGTAACTATCCTCATAAAAGATAAACAATACGACGCTCTGTGTCCTGGAGAATCCCGAGAGTGTTATGTGTTTTTATTGGATAATTTTGATTCTTTGAAGAAAGGGATCCATACTTGTAAAGGAAATTGTGTGCTTAGAATGCGCTCCGAGCGTTGTCAAATCTTACTGGTTGCAGTATGGTAAATAGCAGGTTCGTACTGTAGTTTATACGCTATAAACAGTTTGCAACGAGGCCATGTGAACTGGCTTAACAAAATAGTCGCGCAACGTAGATATACTGGAGTATACTGAACCCCGCGGATCATACTAGCACGGTTTTCTAGAGACTAGGGATAGAGCCATTTATATATCACATTGCAAATTTAGCTATTTCAGAACGTTTCGGACTAATGTGGATTGTTCTCATTGTGATCTAGTTCACCAAATTTTCGGTGGTTATATCATAATGAGATGTTGGCACATGTTAGATACTAGCAGGTCTATAATGATCTTCTACTTAAGGCTAGTTGTTTACAATTATTGTGAATTTTATCCGTGATAACTCTCTATACAGTATTGAATGATTCTGTAGTACTAATCTCTTAACGCTGAGACGTCTATTACGTTCTCTGGTCTCTTACATCACGACAACAACATGCCCAATATAGTCAAGGTTAAAATTTTAAACTCATTGGGACATCTTGGAAGTCATCAGCCATAATTTTGGATGACAATCTTTAGAGGGAATGCATATTTAGGTTCGTAAACGAAGAACAAGTTGGCAATAGAGTTTCTAGCTCTACAAATAAAGGACCGAAGAACACGGTGTAACTCAAGTACTTTACAAATTTAGGTTTCGAGTCCTTTGATTGACGGCATAGGCTATTCCTCGACCTTTCAACACAAAGTAGAAGTCCCGGGATTCTGCGTCTTTCTTTGTTAGCTCACAATTCATGGCCAATGCAGCGGTATCTTACCCTGAAAGTATGAACTTCACAATGATTTCTGTAGCTGTTTTGGAACGGACTTGTAAAAGTTGTTATCCACCATCGCTGTGTCGTGTTTGTTTACTTTGCACTACCCATCCCCGCGAATTTATCGAATTAGGCATCTAGAACAAATTGAGATAATTGTCGAGGGGACTAAATAACACAACGATACAATATTATACAAAGTCGCGTCTCGTGCCAAATTAGCAAATTGTTATTCTGACAAGCCTGTATGCACTGTATCAAATTTATGGCTTGTACTGGCTTCTCTACTATGCGTATTAAGTCTCTTGAAAAACTTAACGCACTAATGGGATGATTATCCTTGATACTAGACTTATTATATGCTATCAGTCTTAATATTTAACCTGTTGAAAGATTGGATGCAGTCCTGATCATATGAATATTAAGCACACAGCTTTGTTAAGGTTATAATGGTCTTATTTCCCTGAAGTTTAAATTACTGTAACCACTCAAATATACATCTACAAAGAAAGAAAAATCCGCACGTAAAGGTGTTTATTTTTGATTCTATTGTATACAAGCTGAACTGTAGTAGTTGTTTGATTGGGTGTGAACAGACAGCAGTACATAGGAAGGCATATATATGTGAGTTTATAAAGGCCCCAGAACATAACCGAGCCTTGTACTGTACGTGGTTATATTTTGTAATCACTCTGTGAAACAATAGTTCAAATTATTATATTGAGTACTCTCGAAGAATTCATATGGCACCTTGTAAACACATTTTTGCTTTATTTGGTCGCCTGCTTTTTAATATTCCAGCGGAATTTCTTCTTGGGCCAAGATGATTGATTTTGTTATTATTCCTTTATGAACTATTACCTGGCCGAAGGAATTGAGGTAAATGGAAACTGCCAGAAATAATACTGGATCAAAAAATATATTTGAGACGCCTAAAGCGTGGAAGCTGTCAAACCATACTTCCAGAAAGCTTTAATTAATACAGCCTTAGAAATCATTAATATCCCTGTTACGGATTTGGTTACTAAATTTACTCATTTCACATGCTGATTAGTACGCTACATGACTTGGATTTTTCATTTTTTGGGTCTGGAATATAAAGCTTGGATATCTTCTTCAAGCTTGAATGTGCATTGTAACCGGAAAACGGAGTGGTGAACAAACGAAAGAAAGGAATAGAATTATTATACTTTGAGAATTTGAGCGGAATAAGGACAGCACTCAACCAGGCACCCATTAATATAGATCTATATACTGATCTAAATCAACTAGGTTTCTCATGTCAGTCCCTTCATCTTTGTCACTTGCGTTTTTGTTTGATACAATAGTGTAAATCAAGAAATCAAAATACAAAATATTCAATTATATGCTTACGTATCAGAAGGAAAGCAAGGATAAAGCTTTGTTGCACTTTTTTCGCAAATTTGAATATACCTTTTGGTAGGATTCAACCTGTGGTACACACTTGCTAAGATGCCCACAAATAAAGTATCATGTGCAATGAAATAAAATAAACGCCAATTGCCAGTATCCCTTTAATGCGTAGTTGGCTTTAGTCATGTACACTTTAATAATTCAAGTAAATACTTTACACTGTGTCTCAGTCTTTTTAAATTTAATAAAATGCCTTTCTGTGAATTAGATTATATTAATGAACTGTGGTGTAAAGTGAATTTAAATTCATGGTAAACGTGAAAAGACAGGACACAATAGTAATTTTCTTTGGCTGGCTAGTAAATAATAACAGCCTTTGTTCAACCAATGCTTCTCTGGCTCTCAAGCTTGGTCAGTTCTACTAATCCGTGCGTGTATATTATACTTGCACCAAATTTCATCTAAGTTCAATGGATAACTCGCAACACCCGACCAAGAATTTAGTCCACTTTGAAAGCTTAAGCAAACTATCATATAATAAATTGACGTTTATAATCTTACTCGCCTTGATATTTTTCAGTGGAGACAAGTGAGATTGTATGTATACAAGACATCAGCAATCAATATCGCAGCTAATACTAGTACCTAGTGGACTTTTGCAATTATCATCCAACTATGGTAAGAGCTTATAAAAGTATGTGTACATTTTTATAAACGAATTTTACAGGATACTCGATTGGCCCCATCCTAGTTTGCTTCTATACATAGACGGTGTCCAAACATTGGGGTTAATGTATGTCGATATGATTTCCAGTTCGTTTACAGAAACACATGCAATATTATATTTAGCTTTCTAACCTACTAGATCGGGATTCGTACACATTTGAATATTATTTCAATATTTCCAAAGCAGAGTCACTTCCCAAGAAGAACATAGTTTCTCAAAACTCGGAAAGTCTGTGAATCAACTCTCCACCATTACCCCGATTTCTCTTACTAGTGAAGGCTAGAAAGTTATCTAGTTTGGGTCGAGATCCATCAACTTTATTGATATTCCTGTCATTTCAATAATTTTCCAGGTTTCCACTTTTTTTTTTTCTTATTTTTATTTTTTTTGGATTTTTTCTAAATAGTGAATTGCTTGTAGGTATTGTGTATCTCAGGCGGTACGTATGCCCAACCACGAGGCTAAAAACTCAACATGGTCTAGTAGAAGGAGAAGTTCAAGGTTTTCGACTTTCGAGCTGAGTGGATTATTGATTCAAACCAATAGATGTGGCAATCCACTCGTGGTTCAAAGTTCTCTCTTGGTAAACTTTATTGTGAGCTCAAACAAGTCACAAGCTTGATAATTTGGTATTTACAAGTACATTCAGGGTGGAACTGCATGGCCACCGAAATGCAAACCAATTCCAATATTCAGGTGGTATTGAGATTGAAAGAGCCTTTTATTTAGTATGCAAAGATGCTTTTTATAGGTAGATTTTACCAATGGATCGTGCCAAAATTCGGATTCAGCACTTCTCTTTCGATTGCAGTATAAGTTTGGTCGTTTTGAGAGGTAAGTCTTTCCTATTATTTGTTGATAATATCTAGCCCCCTCCCTTTTCTTTGTAGCCTGTCAAATTATATCAATAATTATTACGTGAAGTTAAGCTAGCAAACGTATTCTCTTTCATTGTTAGGGTCCTACGCTTGCTTTGACTATCAATGCTGAAGTGAGACTAGTTTTGTGGTATTGTAAACATGTTGTTCTGAATTGCTGAATGTTTATTCATAGACGCATTCCTAGATCTTCGAAATACGGAACAACTGAAAACATTACTTAGTATGGTATTGCAAATACCGATCAACAAAAGAAGAACTGTAACCATTATCAAAACCTATCAAGTCACAATTTCTCTTTTTTTTTTCAAAACCACGAACCTTAATTACCAGTCTGGAATTAAGCACATTGAATTGCTTCCGGAAACTCTTTCACAGTGCCTGGTATACGTGACAAAACCCAGAATAAAATTTCAATCCTCCCCAGCACAGACGCTCTTTCGTTCTAAGACCATGTCCTATTTTGAAAAACTTTCAAATAAAGGTCAGTGAGTGGGCCAACTTTGACTAAACAAAGCTAGCAAGGCTCGACTTATTACATGTATGTCTCAATGCTATGAACCAGAGCAAAAATGTTTCGTACGATTGTATCAACAACAACAAAAAAGAGCCATTTTTGACACGTTAGTTCAAGCACTGAATCTGATATAAGCGACTAATCTACACACTCACAGATTATATGTCTGTTTGGCAAGTTCGTTGAATTAAACTGGAAACGTATCATCAGAGTATCACATCTGAACACTGTCGAAGGAAGTTCAACAAACTTACTGTCTCGCTTTGGTACGCAATTTAAGTCATACGGATGTTTTATTGAGGAACCCTAAGATGATCATAGTTTACTCAATACTTGTAGTGTAACTATATGCTTTTCCTTTAAAAAGTTTTTATACCTGCTCTGCTCTTATAAAGTTTAATGTCAATAACCTATAGCGGTACTTTAGGATCTTTTATTTCTCATCAGATTAACTCACAATGTCCCTCGAAACCAAATAAGATTTGCACAAAGTATTCATGCTCATAACGGTCGCTTGATTCAGGCTAGTAGTGGTAGCTCCTCTCAAATAATCCCATAGTGGTCTATACATTCTTCAGTGATCTGCTCCACCTCATTAATGCATTGATTGGGCGTACAAATCACGCTGGTTACTACTGCATTGTACTCTGATCACGATGCACGACATGTAGATACTTTCCATGCGCATTCCTGCTTGAATATTTCAATGGTTCTAGATCAAATGGCACAGAGGTTTGACGTTCCAGAATGGTACTTCCCAGCTATTTGGCATCCAGATCGAAATAGCTTTTCCTCAATGTCTCACTTAACAAGCTAAAACTTTAACCTTATATGTCAAACATCACGAGCATGTCCTTAATAGAATCTGAAATCTGAACGGTTGCCTACTTGCTATGCCCGGACAAAGAAAAAGGGAAAGATGGCTGGGGCTGCTGGGCTTTTTTACCATTTTTAACTCGAGCAAAGAGCGTATACTATGGAGTACTATTGAGTACCGCGAAGCGAAAGAAACTACGTAAAGACATCAAAGTGCAGAATTAGAGAAAAGTAAACAGAGATAATAAGGAACTATAGTAGTAATAGTGTAAAAACGAGGTAACATGATACACGGGAGGTTTTAGTAGCTACGTAGCTTGTATCTTTTTAGATAAACGTGTTCGGTTGTTGTTCTAAATACAAAATATTTGGCAAGTCGTAGGATGTCTAATAAACCAGCAGCTTCTCGAGCTTTTTAGCAAGGCTGAGTAACTTTTTCTTGAATGGTAGAAGTGCTTCTGCGCTAGTACAATAGATAAAATGAGCTTAATGGGTATGGTTCAACGCCAGTACTTTTGATATTGAGCTTGTGCTTCGGTGTTTGAGCTTTCCGTGCTCAGTGCTCTATTGTTTGGTCTCAACGTATCCCTACGGTATACGCAGTTATTTTTGTATTAAATTTTTTTGGTAAAGATACGTTCTTTTCGGCTCACAAATCGAAAATTTCAGACGGGTGGAACTAACTAACTCCTTGAAAAGTTTTACTGGTAACTTTTCAGCTCAAACGAGTCGTGTTTCTGTGCTGCTTACTTTTCTCCAGAATATATTGCAGTTCCGTGAAAAGCCAACTTGGTCAATTTCTCATCAAGCATGTAGTCATATTATTTCATTCAAGGAAAGTTTTGACGAGCGTCAATGGGACTATACCTTGCCAAATACAAACAAGCAGATATAGATACAAGACTTCAGAGTACCATCATCGTAAGCTTTCCGCTGTGTGTTGAGGCATAACAAACCCCCCTACAAAGGGCAGAGATGAAAGGATAAGCTTTTTGTGTTTGTTATAGAAAATGAGACCATAATTGCATTTCGATCTGTCTAAGTTAGCTACTGCGATATTCGGAACAGAAAAAGCAATTGCAATACATTGGAGTGGCGGAAATTGGAACACTGCGAAGGCCCTTACTTCTGTGCAAAAAGCTAAAGGCCGTTCCTGGATCTCGAAAATTCGCGAGCTACGCCCTTTTTACATGAATCTAAGCAAATAAGAATCAGGACTAGTTTTGGTTAGTTCATCTATAGATATATCTATCTGTGGAAGATTCAGTGCATACCATCTTCAACATCAGGACAACTATTTTGGCTATTTATTGGTCCGAATTAGCCACTTAGGGAAGCTATGACCTGTGTGTCTTTCAATAACGAAGAGGATACTTAAGTAAGCGTACGCCAGAACATGAAGAACAAAATTAGCGTTTCGATCAATTGCTGTGTTTTATACATTGTTGTAGAACCGAAGAATTCGAATTAGTCTTAAAACTTCCAAAGAAGGTGCATCGGACTTCTATAGTTATATGATACTGACGATAACTGTATTATGGACACCTAATGGCTAGACTAAGTTCTATTCCCATCCTTATTTGGTTTTCTATTCAGAATAACAGTTATTGCAAGCACTATCAAGCTATGAAAATGCTCATTACTAGTATGACACGAAAAAGATGTTTTAAACATAGGAGAATATCTACAAAAATTTGCAATATTGAACTTGAATACGTTTATCAAACGGTATATTATGTTCAATCTACATTCTTATACTGTTAGATCACGAATGTCTTTTCAATCCGAATACCCTTTGTAGTGGTCCATTATTGCAAGGTCTTTCGTCCGTACAAAGTTCACATCTTTCCCATAACTTTCGATGAAGTAAATTTGTTTGGTACACTGACAGTTGGCTTTGATACAAACACTCAAGTTTGGTATGATACAACATCCGAGATCTTAATTTATGCCATGATATCACAGGTGTTAAACTATGTTACATATGTATGCACATTGAGAAGACGCTTACCACTCTTGTACTGCAATCTTACAGGTGTCTTGTATAAGCTGAAACCCTCATCTTTCAAGCGCATACTCCAGATACACGATTCTAAGTTTTGACTCAAATATCGATAGTAATTATTTTTGAGCGTTTTGAAAGCTCGGTTTAGATAATTTATTGGTAGATATTTTAACCATAGTTCAGCAAGTTAAATTTCTGAAGTTCAGTTAATGTATCTTAGAAATAGTATCACACTGGATGAAATTGTTTCTTGTTTCTTTTCTTGCTGGAGTTTGTTACACCAGTTCAATTACCCTTTTTGCATCTGTTTTCTATTTTGAATTATTAACAATCTAAAATATTGCCAATTGACCAATTCTGTTTATACTAATTTTTGGGGTAATTGTGACGGTAAAGAATGTTTTGTATAAACAGTTCAAATAAGATATTTATATTTTTCATCAATGCTCAATGAGCACCGCTCATACAGTATCAACGGGAACTGAAAAAAATACTGACTATATACCTCAAATATCGTATTAAACTTTGACCTTCTTCAAACGACTTGTCATTTGCCAGCTAGTTATAATGTTAAATGATTGGTATCTATGCAGGTTGCAATTCACTGTTGATTGGTATCTCCAGTTAGTCATATTTGGTAAACTAAGCTCTAAGACAGTATTCTGCATAGAAACTTGTTTTAAGATTTTAAATTTTATGGTTATAAGACGTTTTACACTGGCTGTCGCGACTCTGTAACAAATACAGAGTACTCTAGACGACATGTCACCTTTTCTCCAATATACAAATTTTTGTCTACACACGTCATGAAAAAAAAAAATTCACACAAGGGTTTTACATATACTCGAACCCTGTTGTAGATTTTTTACATTTACTGTACTAAAGTGTTGAGTAAACCATGGTGTAGAAAACATCAGAAAATGTTGAATGAAATACTATGGAGTGCCTCAACTTTATGAGAATACCTCCTTATTTGCTTGATCTAATCTGAAATCTATAATTCGCAAAGTATTGGAGTGCGAAGTCAAAGTCCTTTCTTTGCTGAATAGTAAGAATTGAATAGTTTGCGCATCAAATATTTTATTTTCCCTCACCAGCATGTCTGCTATAGTAAGACTTAGCTCACAAACTAGGCTTTATTCTTTTACTACGTCTTTTCATCCTTTTATCCTTTTGTAATGTCGTTGGTGAAAAAACATTCTGATTTGGCTGCCAGCCATGTAATCACAGAACATCGTCTCGATAATAAGTATTGATAATCCATGAGATATATCTTTATGGTTACACAACGTTAGATTTACATTGTAGTGAGATATATTAGTTTATAATTTTTTAAATATTGTTTGCCTACTCCTAGCTTCATGGTCGACAGCTTGATACACTTTTGGCACCTACGCTAAGCTTCCTGTATAAGAAAAATGTAGCGGGACCATAATTAAACATACCCAGTTACAAACTTGAGTCAAAGCCTATTCTACTGCTTCTTATTTCAATATATGCTATGCACTAATTAGGAATATTGCTGAGCTTTCTAGGAAATCAAAATAATTGACAAAAGATGAAAATTCTATATTTGGTATATTTGAAGCAGCCACTGTGGACTTCGATTCAACTTTAATACCAAAAGGCACTCCTGAAATTCAATTTTGAATCAAATGCCTTTATTTGGCAAATGTAGGTTTGCGCTCTATCAATGTCAGTACAAGAACTGAAAGGGTCATAACGCAACATTCAATGGTAATTATTAACTTTGTGCGTATTACTGGCAATAATTAAACTTCAGTATTTGTGAGCCCATTATCATCAAAATGCACGACCGACGAGAAGGGACATTAGGTTCACAAAAGTTTTGATGGCTGGGTGGGAACTTGTTATAGACAGTCTTTCAAAGTTTCCAAAATAATACCTTTACAATCATGGTATACAACCGTTCAGCCAGTTTGAAGTTTAAGTGAATATCTCTATCTCAATGTAACAAAAGACAACTCGTTTTTTGAGAGGTCCGTTTTAAATTACATACCATCGGCGATATTCTATACTCAAATACTCCTTCTCAATACTAGGTCAAGGCGTTGCTCTGGTTATTCTAGAGGCTGATATACTGAAAATATGATATGACTAAACGGTACTCTAAAACTAGCTTTTAGATTCTCTTAGACATCCATTATCTACCACAATTGATTATACGCGAGTCACGCATTGTGTAAACTGGATCCATCCAACCTTTGTCTAGAGCTTTACAAACACTGCAAGATTTTGTAATATCAGGGTTCTTTGTGGGGTATTCAGGATTCCGATGGCTTATTAACATCCTGTCCATACAAACTTTTTTTCATGTTGCAATTATTTTGAGATTTTACTTTTGTCTTGACCTTGTTATGTATTATTTGTTCCAATTGCAGTAAAACTGGTCTCTTCAAAAGAAGTAAAGTTTATATATCACGCTGATTTAGTAAAATGCAGTTTTGATTCGATTAGGTATTACGTCAATGAATCTGTTGAAAATGGGGTGTGGTGTGGTCTCCTTAGATATTATGGTAATATTATACGCAATAATGGAAGCGCATAAACTGGTAGTTGAACTTGTTTGACCCCATTGACGATATTGCCATGATTTCGTTTATTCTCAGAATTCTATACAATAAAATATGCTCTTCACCTATAAAATGCTACTTTAACCTGCAACATTTTTTAATAAGATGGCTGAGATAATTGGCATAAGCCTTGTTCAAAAATTTGAAAGTCACATCAAATTGATTCTCAGCTCACAATTCACTTATTTCCATTTTTATACTGTGTTCTGACAGACTGTTCTAACTTACAAAAATAACAATTAACAATCGTTATTTGGCTTTACGTATTTCGTATAAATCATAATAATAAAGTCAAAAACGTATCTTAAGACCAAGAGTTATATAACAAAAGGCTCCTTTAAAATCCGCATACTGAAACTTACAATAACAACACATGAGGTCATACGATCCGCTCTTCATTAGTGTACGCTCATATATACTTAGTGAAATTACCCTGAAATATAGCTTCAATTGAGTTGCAGGGATAGTTCTTTTATTACGGAAACAGAGAAGATTTTCTGGTTTATAAAGGCAACTATTTCGGCAATATAAAACTATATATTATTATGCTGATCAACAAGACGAGTTCTTGATAAAGTACTACGCCCTGTATTATCCTCGACTTTGTCTGTAGTTTAAAAGGGATGTTGATCAGTGGTAGTTTGTTTTATATATTTGTACAATCTAGAAGCTACTTTGAATGGTTTTGATGTATTAACGAAGGGATTTTTCAGTCCCTGGAATTGGTCTCTTATTAGTATAGCTCGTATACCGGTGTTCAAGTCATTGAAATCATCATACGTACAGTATTTTACTCTTGATATTGAATCATATTGAGTACACATAGTTACAGTATATAAATCGTTTGGCGCTTGCACACTTAGTCTTTGCTACATATTGAACATTATTGAAATATCAGTTACTTTATATTCGTATTTTTTGATCGGTTTCTATCAGCCCCTATTTTTGTCTAGAACTTATCAATGATTGAGAATTGAGTAGCTCATGCACTGAGAACTTACGTCTCCATGGCATATACTTAATTTGCTCGAGAGTCAAGACCTGTACTTGATTACACCTAGTTCAGTTACTAATCGCGTTGATTCATAACATCTACCCAGATCCTTAGACTTTCACATGAATTATTTTTTGTTTACAATTAGAGAAATCCCTTCCGATTTGTTGAATGATAAGTATCATTTGATCACCATTTGGGTGCTATAGTATGAAAGTGTCACGCATACAATAGGCTTCTGTAAAAAAACACAACCCCCAGGTATATTTGAAAAGTTCCAGCTTTAATACGAGGGCTCATAGTACTGAAAGCAGTTATTGGATAAGATTACAGTTCAGTATGATAGATTTCCTCTTGGTTGCAATAAGATGTTGATGATTTTTTTCAACAGCCACAAGCTGCTGTGGCAATGTGCAGCTATGTTCTAAGAAAACATATGACATGCTACTTCCATTTGAAACATAGAAGAAAACATTTTGTACGTTATTTCAAAGTTTAAGACTAGTGCAAGATCGCAACACTCTTTCGTTTTCACTTGAAAATTAGGCTAAACCACTTTTTGTGTAGCTTCGCTTATAAGTTTTTTTCCAACTCATGATTTGTATCCAGCTCTACACACGAGTATGTATGAGGGTAGTGAAATAACATAATCATAAGTCTCTATAGCTCTACGTGTATATACGGAAGTTCATATTTTGTTGCGATTGGTAGTAATTCAATTTCTGCTATCTTTTCAGTCCTAGGTGAAGTAGTATAGATCATGTCGTATTTGGAGTTCTGAAAAAACCACTCAGGGATAATAAATTTTTTCTTACTAGTATTGTTGGAACATGGTGTATAAGAATTTTTATAGTGACTTTGAAAGTTGTCAGGAGTGTCAATTTTGATGTGCGCTTGAACCGTGATGCTGAGTTTTCAAATGTCCAAATTCTTGTATTTTCCAAAATCTAATATACTAAAAAGAAGTTCAATAGTAGTTTAATATATTTTTTCAGCTGACATGACAACTAATTTTTCTAAGTGCGTTGTTTATCATCTTTAATATAGACCGTAGCAACTCTTTTCAAACAAGCTATCTTTTACCGGGCGGCATTTTTTTGTGCAATAAGTCCTTATATTATTGCAACTATGAAAACTTTTTATAAATTCATATTCAGAAGCTGTGCCAGTTGATCTATTGTTTATATGAGTTGGTATTTTCGCAAATATTCGCAAATATTGGTTTTTTTATTTTTGAATCAACAGAAACGATTGAATTGTGATTGAAATGAGACTATATAAAATATTTCTGCGTTTTCATTTTCGAATTCAACAGAAGCGTTCAAATAGTAAACGAAATGATACTATATGAAACAATTGCAAGTGCGTATCAATGGATGAATCAACAATTTGTTGCTTCTTCTCATGTAAAATTTCATATCATAGCAATAGAAGTATAAATGTCGTGTGTGCGCTTATGTTTCTGTCTTTACAGCTACAATTGATAAATCAACTACCATTAGCACCCCAATTTAATATTTACCAAAATATTATGTCTTCTGTGTTTGCAGCGCAAATTGCAAGCTGTTGGTGATGCGCGGAAACAGCCAAAAGTAAGTGTAGAAGATAATTGAAACCCGTTTTCTCTCTATCTCAAGACTAATCTTCCAGTACATGAAGACTTTAGCAACAGCTTTATAAGCAAAAAAATATTGCGAGTTAGTCATAACCCTATTATAATAACACTACAGTTAAAACGAGTTGATATAAATCTCAGATGAACATCCTTTACATGTCCTGACGTTTTATTTTCATTTTAGCCAATTATACTTCGAATCCTGATATAAACTAAAATGGCAAAGTTGTAGCTCAAAAGTATTAACTGTTTGATCTGGTCAAGTTGCAAAGCATTGAAAAAGCTATAAAAGATTTTTCCGTGCAGGGAGCACACATTGATAAAAGGTGGTTGTAACCGAAAAGAAAAAGACTAGTCACAGATACAAAAGTAGTGCTGCTAAAGCTAGAATATTTATTGTTGGCGCTGAATATAGATGAGTGAAGCTTTAATAACTACACAATTTTTTTTCGAAAATTCTGGTTTTTTTACTTGTATACCTGTCTCAGTTTTGGATCAAAAATGGATCTGGGATGAGCGTTAGTTTCTAGAAATAACAAATGGCTTTAAAATGGAATTCTGTAGATGTGTATCGACAGGGCTCCAAAAATATAGTTTGGGACAATTTAATCCATGGAAATAACTCAGCCTGTGACTATTGAAAGCTTGGTTCAATAAATATGTAACTCGGATCATATAAAAGTATGTATCAAAGATCGCCTACAGGTCTGGCTTTGAATTGAGCAACATAGAATGTGCTACTTTTTTCGTGTTCCTACATAAATTTCTTCTTTGTAACCCCATAGAGTAGAGTGGCTAACTATACATGGTATACTCTAATCAGTAAAAGGAAAACGCATATTTCTCAAAATCTTACGATTGTCCGACTGGTTTTTGAGTATTCAAGGTAGACCTTTGAGTCTTTTAGTCAAAACTGAACGTCAATCGCAAGTCTCACAGTTTTGATCGAGAGATACCTTGTGTGCTATTGCATGAAGAGCAAATTTCGATCTATTGTATTATACTTCAACTGGTCATAAAGGCTGTTTAGCATAATCAGCAATGTTTCGATTTTTGGCAGAGGTTGAAATCTAAAGAAAGAAGTAACGTGGATAATATACCTTGGACACTTTTGGATAGTGGAAAGTCGCACAGCTGAATAACGAGCGTGGTCTTTTTCTGGAATATAAAATAACAAGTGATTGTATCTACTGAAGGCCCTACGAGCTCGTATATGAATATTTTGTTCATGGGGTTGTTGCTTGTTTGGAGACTTGACACACTTTTATAAAAATGGAGATCCTAGTAGTAATGAAGAAAGTAGACATCCCTATGATACAGCTGGGTTCAAACAAAAAAGCCTTTACATTATAGTAGACATAAAACCCACAAGTTGGATTTACAATAATTATTGAATTAAATCCAATAAGTCTCACTTAAAAGACAGGTTTAAAGTCTAAGATATTTTAGGATGTTACATAAACAGTGATAGCTGTATAGTTCCAGTGAAAGCGCTCAAACAAACTATGGTTGTTAGGTATAATTTTGCATTTGTTAGTTCAGACTTGTAAAACAATTATAATCCGACTATGGACAAGATTAAAAGCTGAAAAGAAGCAATTCGTAAAAACAACCCAATTGAGTGAGAGACAATTCTTTGACTATAGATGGTTTTGCAACCTCTAATCTTCTATCAAGTCACTTGTAGATTGCATTGGTTGAATCGTTCATTTTCAAAGTTGTTCCATTATATAAATTATATATACCGAGACCAAGACTTTCTGGAACCCAACGTTGCCCGTTTGTGATCAATATACACTGATGCTTAGAGTGCTAGATGAAAACTCAGAAGGTGAGTGTTTGCTATCTATATATTCCAAATTCAACGGTTTGGTTTGAGCACTCATACTTTATTTATCAGCCTACAATTGTTTCTTTGTGCAAAGACTAGCAAGTTATCTAATAATATAAAATCAAGTCAACGGCGATTGGATATAAATACGTTCTACTAAAATAAATATAGACCTATAAAATAGTTTTTGCGTCTGAAAACCTGCAGTTGTTGTACTTTTTGGAACTTTGCTGGTTCCAAGTAGACCGACCGTTATTGTACTGCGATTTTATTGTAATACATGTTTTTCAGACTGTCTTCTCAGATAATATGATATCACTCTTTAGGGAAAAAGCAGAATCATTGTATACCTGTGAAACATTTTTGCGATTAACAGTTTTAGAAAACTATATTGCCCTAAAATTTGGAATCTTCACTTAAACCGTTCGCAGGCCCCATTAATCTTGGAATGTTCAAAATGTTTGGATCCTAAAAAAATCTATCTATATGTGATGAAGAATCAGAATAACTTGATAATAAGTTTTATGAGACTTACTGGTTTACCTTACTCAAACTACAATATTCGTCCATCGTGTATAGTCAAGTTGCTTATTGTTGAGTTTGTGTAACTGAACAGTCAAAATTATTTTTGGTATTCTTGTATGATTGTTATATTTTGTTCGTATACAACTTTTATCAACCATGTTCAAAATCATAAATATCTTACTTTTAATATGTTTGAGCTGAAATTCAATCTAATTTCTGTAAAGATAGATCATGCTGAGCCATTTGAGAGGAATAGACTAATTCAATGAAATAGAATGAAATCGTTCAGTTGACGTGAAATAGTCCTTAAGAATGCTAACCTGCTACTCATATTTATGGACAACACAGTATACAACACTGGTGCACAATGTTGATAACCTGTCACGGTATTCACAATATCTTTTCATCAATAACTAGAAAGCTGACCTCAAACACATACTACAATAATCGATTAGACCTTCAGCGGCCCTTTTGTTCGTCATATACAGCTGCCTTAAATGGCTTCTAACTCACAATTTCCGAGTTAAGCATGCCTTAAATAGGTAATACTCTATCCAAATCTTTCTTTCACTCAGAATGCAAAATCACTTTTGAAGATAGATCACATGATAAAACCTCCTTAAGCGGTAATAATGCAAATCCCAGTCCCAGTGGCACATTTTTAGTTAGGGCTTAACCCTCAAATTTGTCTACCGTGATTAGTAAAATTTTCAGTGTAGGTGACCAACATATTAATCTACATACACGCTCACAAAAAAAAGTGGGAAGAATTTTACTACAGTGAGAGTCTCTTTTTTCGGGCTGATTTTTTTCTTCTCTTTTTTTTTTCCAACCTTTTTTTGCCCTCCGTCTCAAGAAAAGTCACACACATCATTCAAAATGCCTAGAGGTTTGAACTCCGCCAGAAAGTTGCGCAATCACCGTCGTGAAAAGTAAGTGTACCGATTTTTATTTTACTCGTTGCTGTTTCCGAAGGAGGTATTGAAAGGGGATTTATATTGTTGTCAAAGGAGAGGAATATGAAAGGGAATTTTATTGAAGTTTGAAAGGATGTCAAAATATGTTATTGCGTGGAATAGGAACGAAATGTTTATGTGTGAATTCAAGGAAAATTTGCTAACATGTGTTAATAGCCGTTGGTCTGATCTTTCTTACAAGAAGAGACTTCTCGGAACTGCCTACAAGTCCTCTCCTTTCGGTGGTGCTTCCCACGCTAAGGGAATTGTTCTTGAAAAGATCGGTGTTGAGGCCAAGCAACCCAACTCTGCTATCAGAAAGTGTGTCAGAGTCCAACTTATTAAGAACGGTAAGAGAGTTACTGCTTTCGTTCCCAATGATGGTTGTTTGAACTTTGTCGACGAAAACGACGAAGTTTTGATTGCCGGTTTCGGTAGAAAGGGTAAGGCTAAGGGTGATATTCCCGGTGTCAGATTCAAGGTCGTCAAGGTCTCCGGTGTCTCCTTGATCGCTCTTTGGAAGGGAAAGATCGAAAAGCCCCGTTCTTAAATAATTTTAATTTATTTTCCCTGCGCTTTAATAAAATTATCTTCTTTCATGACCTATATATTTGTATATTAAACAAGAAGATCTTGTTAATGATTTGTTGAGTGCCAATATTTTGAAGAGATAGGTTTGGGGTCTTCTGCTTGCTACTTCAGTTTAAGAATGGGGGTGATGGCAAATGGGAATGATGATGAAATATTATTGCGATACACAATTCAGTAGTTTTCAGAAACCTAACAACTTTATCATAGATATTGTTATCATTGTCAAAGGAAAAGATACGCGGAGCATCAGTATTGTAATGTAATGCTTGAATTTTCACTGGCAGTAGAGATTTTTCAAAAGGATGATGCTGTACTAACAGTTCCGAACAAAAAGATCTTCACCTTATACACAATAAATGTTTAAAAAATTGGAATATTTGGAGCGCCACTTTGCCAACGTCGACATTTGCTCAAGTATCCAGCCTTTGTTGTTTGAAATTAGGACTTCCGGTTTTCAGCTTTTCATTGAATTAAACGGTGATTACAAGTAAAGTACGTTAATGTAAGGTTTTCTGGTGCCACTTTTATGATGAATGAAGGTATGTGATGTATGAAGATAAAAAAATGAAAAAACAATTAATAATATTAAGAAAACGCATTATCTACCTTCAATACTAACACCAGATTTACGGGAAGAAGGCTTTTTGCTCATCAGCTTCATCTTCATTCTCTTATAGTTCTCATCATTCGAGGCTCTTTGTTGACTTGACAACTGAGTACTTCCACCTTGAATCAACGATTTCGGCGCAATCTCGTAACTCACATTGCCAGCTGACGGAATATGTGCTCTGTTTCTTCTGATCGCGGAAGCCTCTGCTAAATCAGCAGGCTTGGCATTTGGTTGAGGAGCCAACGCTCCATTGGCGCGTCGTTGATAAGCAGCATCGTCCCGTACATTGTAGGTCTTGGAAGAGATGATTTTGTCGCGGTAATTGTCGGATCTTCCCATGATAGGACGTGTCCAGTCTCCAACAAGTTTGTCAACCAGTCGTTTGATATTTAGTTGAGGACGCTTGCTGCGCTGGTAAAAAATAACAACTTTCCCAAGCCCGCTTTCGCGTAGATGAATCGTCTTGATGGGAAGTCTGTTGAGGGCGTTGAATAGTTCTTTTTGGATTTCGTAAGCTGGGAGTGAGGCATCAGGAAGAGGTTCAAGCCAAATACGCACAGATTCAAGAAGATTGTTGTCAAGAATTGTGTCAGCTAAAGAACCTTTTCCTAGAACTGACCTGACTTCAGGCAAAAGCTTGAGTTTGTTGATGGCGGGTGTTCCATTACGAACACATTCCGCGTCCTGGTTTGCAGCAATACGCATTTTTTCACGGAGTTTATTGACTAGCTCGTCTTGGAACTGATCAAGTATATCGTCATTGGTTTTCTTACGTCTTTTGTTGATAGGCACGCCCGTGGATTGAATTCGGCGCTCAAATTCACGTCTTCTTCTGGTTTCTGGGTCAAGGTCATCATCGTCGTTAGTTGATCTACGACCGGTTCCCGCGTCGTCGCCATAGTTTTCCTCTAGATGCACAGTAGCTGCCTTGCCCGCTTTTCTCTTTTTAGTTGTTTCTCTTTGCTCATCTTCATCGTTTTCATAGTATGACGAATCTCTTTGAATTTTTGGAATCTTGAAAGGTTGCTCTTCTTTGTCTTCTTGTTGTGGCTTTTTGAACTCCTCCTCGTCTAAATCTGAAAGCTCCTCCTCTTCCTCGTCTTCCTTCGGATCAAGGGCGGGGTCATTCTCAGCAGGCGGTTCTGAAGTGAATGTGGGATCTATTATCGAGTCCTGCTCTATATCTGACATGTTAAATTTTATGAATAAGGTGTGTTAATGCGATAAAGTGTGGTGTTTCATTCTAAAAAGTTTTGGGACTGGTAAGCGTTTTTCAAAAATGGAGAGTTCTCAGCTTACTTGTCACAAGCCGGGTAAATAGTGATCGCTTCACAGGCATATCGAACATAATCATCAATAAAGATAATGGAAGGTAGACAATTTAGCACAAGTCCAGCAAGTAGATCTTGCATTATAATCAATCTAGTAGTTAATGCCAATCACAGATAAAAAATATATACAAAACGTAACCAAATGAACCAGATAGCTCTTATATTCTAATAAACATTATTATCTTTGAATCTTTCTGAGACTTTTCATTGAACACACCAAAAAAATGTTAGCTCCGAACTAATTTTCAGTGGCACAAGACTGATTTTTTTTTCCTACCTCCATTCAACTTTTTCAATCTCCCCAAGCCCAAACCTTTCTAGTATTTAGCATAGTACAAATATCATCACAACAGACAAAATGGATAGCGAATTACAATTTTCCATGGGTGGACGTCCTTCACAAGAAGAAATCCAAGCTCAGCTTGACTTTTTGCGTGCCAGAGCTAATGGAATTGTTCAACAATCTTTCTACATTGCCGGTCTTTTATGGGCTAGTAAGTATTGATCCGTTATATTACTCGGGCGGTTTAGTGGACTGCGTTTGGCTGATTATAATTTGCTAACTGAACCTGTGTACGATAGCTCCTTTTGCACTTAACTTGATTGGAAAACTGTTCTAAACCGTCTATGACAATAACATGACTTTGTCGCGATAACAATTCCTGTTGTCATCCTAGAATGTTTTTTGATTTTTTGGTTTTCTTATACCCAAAATGTTATATTGTGCTTGTAAATAATGATAAAAAAATTATATTGTGGAAAAAAAATATTTCTCCACTTCCAGCCCATTTTATACACGCCCAAAAATTTCACTTCCTGAGTTTTGAAATCAGTTATATACTTTGTTCGTTTGAGACGTCATAAAATACACATACACATATCTAAGAACGGGTTCCACTATGAGTCTGACAAAAAATTTAATTCAGGATTTGAAGAAGAGCATTCTTGTGCTTCGTTATTCTATTAAGCCGATCCCCCAAACACTCGGGCAAAGCACTGGAGTTTACAAAGCACTCAAAACTATTTCTCGGAAACCTTTTGTAATGTACAAGCACCATGTGGATCAATATACCCGTGAACGACAGGACTCTATTTTAATATACGCAGAAGATTCCATAAAAGATACCGAGTCAAAATCCAAACACATGGCCGCGGATCCTCTTTCAGCGGTCCAAATTCCGTTCCCTGACAGAATGGATTACATTCTCAAGGCATTTGAAGAGACTCCAGAACGGTCGGTCAAAGATGTGTTTGACTCATTCCCACGATATACATCTCAAAGCCTACCAGAAACTACACTAAAACTATCACTAGAACCAACCGAGACCGAGCTCAAAGCTTTGGAAATGACACAGGTTGTGCTAGACAAAGATACTGACCAACCAATTCCATTTGAAGAGTATGTGGAAATGATAAAACTGGGCTCGGATTCCCAAAAACAATACAACATTTATGAGCTAAGTTTGAGAATGATGCACAGAGATACCAAAAAGATCGAAGAAGGTCAGCAAAGATTTTACAACATTCATTACGGTATCCATACACATGACTGGAAGGAAACTTCTGAATACCTAGAGAAGCTCAGAGAATCGTTTGTGGGAAATTTCAAAGGTGAAATTGAGATATTGAATGATTCTGACAAGCCTAAAAACGAGACCAGAAATGATGATTTATAGCTTTTTACGGCTTTATTCTTACCTTGTGTATATAAATTTTAGCATTAATGAGTATGTATCTAATTGAAAAAGGTCTTCAAAAAGACCCTAAACACATACTGTATACACGCAGATAATATCGTGAAATACGTCGTAAGTTGAATCTTTTCAAAAACATGTTGTTAAAGAAATCGTTTCACCTAGCAATTGAATATTACTGTGATTAGAGTCAATTACGACATTTGTCATAAACTTACTACTTGTTACTTTTAAAAAGTTGTATAATCTCGCAGTATATTTGAGTCTTAAGTAAAAATAAGTACCAACCAGAGCCCAGCAAATACAATCCACTTTTCTAAATTTAATTTTTCATAACAGGTAGCGGGCCTTCCTAGCGACCCTCTTTTTCGACTCTCAATTCCATTCATATATACACACTCACGCACGCACACACATATACAGAGGTGCCTTTCGACATCACACAAAGTACACAATGAGCGACAGAGAAGCAATCAACGATCATGCATGGCTTGTCGATAAGACGCCTTTACCATCTCACATCCCACAGGTCCCGGAAGTGGGCGCGACCACTGCTCCATTACTTTCGGCCGCTTTCTATATTGGGGCCCGATGCAAACCTTATAACGACGACTTTATGCAATGTAAAGCGGAGGCCAACGGAACTGGGGAGATTGATTGTTTGAGGGAGGGTCGCCGGGTCACTCGATGTGCCATCAGCGTGCTTGAAGATATCAATAAGCATTGTTTGGAGGAGTTTAGACTTCATTGGAAGTGTCTAGAGCAACAGAATTACCAATACTCGGGATGCCGTCCTGCCGAAAGATTACTGAGTAAGTGTGTTTTCGACAAGTTGAAGTTGGAGAAGCATATTCCTGATACACCCGCAGGTCAGGTCCCTATTCATTTGAAGGAGTCGCCTATTATTAAGCCAAATGTGGAAGATTTCGACTCTGTCAAGGCTTATAACAAGGCTAAGAGTGAGGGTACCCTATAAATATTTAACTATTGAAATCATAATAAATAAGTGCTGTTACATGTTGTTTTTGTTGTCTTAGAAATTGATTGATTGCTGATAGAGAAGGAAAGGTGTACAAGACAATACAGAAGGTAGAGAATTTGGGGGTTTCTATAAGCGGTGAAAAAGGATTGATCTTTCAATAGATCTATGGCATTATTCACTAGTATTTCGAAAGGCATTGTTTATCATTGTATACACACACATACTAATGGTTTATTCATATTCATTCATATGTTTTATAGACTACTCTAAACCATTTTAGTCGAGTCATGAAGAAAATTTAATGTTCTTAAGTGTTTAACATGTCATAGAAACCTCTCTCGTATACGATCTATAGAAGTCAATTGCGATAATCAAAATAAAAATAACAAAGTTTCTATACGACTTAGGAAATAACACTTTATAGCTAGTGCATTAATCATAAAATGTATTTTATCTTTGACACAAGTCTTTAAGGTTAAGTATTTTTATTGTAACGCGCTCATCCATTCATTTCTTTGTTCTTTTTCAAAAAGTATTATTCTTATCATTGGCACTTTTACATTTGGTTGGCTAAAGCTGTTGGTAAACAGAGTACCGAACTCCAAAACCCTAAGGTCAGAAAAAGACTGTATCTGAATTGCCCTTGATTAGTTCACTGAAGGGAAACGTGTGTAAATTGCTGACGGTGGGTAAGTTTACGTTTGATTGTTGTTGTAAGCCCATTATAGACTGTTATATTTTGGCTCATGCTACAGCTAAGGGTCACCGCTGTAAGACCGTCTTTCTTGATTGTGAGCGATGAAGGTAGCTATGTGCCTACGTGCAGCACCTTGTCTCCGGAATAACAACTTTTTATTACACTGCACCTGCCATCAAGTACATGTATTTTTGTGTAATTACCTGACTCTGTAATAAGACTCAATAAACAGCAAATTTACTGGCCAATGTTAGTACCGTAATTTTAGAGTCTGCGTTACAAATAGCTTTTGGCTTGAGTTGGGTCAATTGAATTGAATAGAATAGAATGAACATTTTGATATCGGTAATAAGGGACAAGGGACCAATAAGAGGTGAGTAACCAATGTATTTTTCTACACATGCTTACTTTACACTCAAAATTTAGAACGAAGCCACAGGTAGCTAGTGGCAGAATATGTTCAAAGCTCATATTCAATAAACTAAAGTGTATAGTTTACCCTTTTAGTATTAAGTATTTACGTCTGGCTAGTTAGATTTATGTACAGTACAGTACATGCAACTAATTTACCAGTATAAATTTACATAGTAGCTTTGCTAGTACGATACTGGTACAGCACATTAATTTCGTTACAACTATTCTGTGAGTATGGTCCAAGCACAATAAAAGAATCACCATCTACTACATTCTATGTCAGTTAACAACACATAACATTATGGACAGTCAATCTAGCTAGCCATTTATTGATCTAGAGAAAAGTATATATACACAAGGAAAGCATAGCGTAGCTTTTAAAGATGCAGAACAAAGTCGATTTGTGATTGCCGTATTAGATAAATTATGAAAGAAAAACAAAGTGCACGACAAAACAACAAGAGCTTCAAACAAGATTTGGCTGTGCGCTTATGGGTGGGTAAATTTTATAGGGTAGGTGGGATTTCGTTGTTGAAAGTGAAGGTCGATTGGGCAAGGGCTTTTTTTTTTTTTTTGTTTCTGAGAATTTGCTTTTTACATAGAGATTTATTTGGACACTGGAACAAAGTGAAAATGAGTAGGAAAATACACATTGTGATAAATGATGATAAATGATATTATACATGGACATATTCCAATGAGTATGAAAGTAGGGACTGTTGATATATATATAGGTATGTAGGTATGGCAATAATGGTGAATATGAGGTTTGGTTGAATAGTAATTTGTTGTACATAACTTACTTGTGTCGTTTGTTTAAAATAGTTTGACAAACATTCAATATTTTTTTATTTTTTTTACTTTTTTTTAGTATTTTTAATATTTTTTCCCCCTCATAGCATTTTCTTGAATTTTTATTTTTGTTTTTTTTATTCGTTCAACTGTTTACTTTTCAACTATTTTCACCCTTCTACTATTCAAAATTACATCAACCATCTTCACAACTTGCACGTATAAACCCATTCAATCCTGTTCATGTTCAACTTCGTTAATACCATCATATAAAATCAAAAAAAATTCGAAAACTTACAATTTCCCGAAAATAAATATTTGAAAGAAAGAAAATCCATCAATAACATTTCACTTTTTTTTTTTTGCGAAATATCATCACTGTCAGAGTCAAACAACACATCACCATTCAAGGCAAATAGCTCGAATCCTAAAATCGAACAAATCAAACACATCCTATAATACCATCAATAGACCATTTTCTATCCCGAAACTAGAATATCATCGCCATCGTCATTAACAATCAATATTTATACATACATACCCATGCAAACCCAAAATAATAATGTTCTCACATCACCTTCCCCCGATTCCTCAGAACCCTCTCAAACACCTCTCCTATCTCGCCGTTTTGTCGCCCGCAGAATCTCTGAAGGCGAGACGGGACGTCTGAAAGAGGAATTAAAGTGTCAGGCTTGTGGGAAGGGCTACAAACACATTTCCAGTCTTGCCAAACATTTATGGGAGCACACCCCCGAATGGAGTATGACTTCGAAACTGCTCATTTCAAAACATCAACAAGTACAACTGCTAGAGGCGGCTTCTATACTGGTCTCGCTTAACGAAAACGAACACGACTCAGACTCAAGGTCAGAAATAGATGTGGATGGAAACAGTAGTAGCACCAGCAGCAGTACCAGCGGTGGTGGTATAAAAACGCCATACACTTCACCCTCGCTCGCCGAAGATTCGTCAACTCCATCACCACCTCCTCAACCACTCACTCCACACTCGAAACCGGAACAATTAAAACACACAAGGTCGGACTCGCTATCGTCCACAACTTACAACTTACATATACCCGCACCAGCAGGGCCAAACGTGATAACAGACTCACTTTTTCTCAAATCATCATCATCATCATCTACATCAGCATCAACACCGTCATCAACAGGGCTAAGGAGAACGACGGATGAATTGATTTCGGGTGATTCAGTGAGACGAACACGAAAGACTATGCAAAACTCAACAAGAACGCACTCAGTGAGATCATACACGAGGAGAATGTCGGCGCTCAACCCACCGTCGCGAGTCAATGTGAAACTGAGCTTGGACGAGGAAGACGATAACGAGAATGCGGTAGTTGATGACTTGAGCGACGAGGGATTTGATGAAGTGTATTGAAAAAAAAAAAAAAAAAAAAAGCACAGCGTTTGGCCTTCTTATTCTTTACTTGTGGTCTCTCTCTTTTTCGACACTCTCCATCTCTTTTTATCAACCATTGTTACATAGGTATATAAATGTATATGCTGTCCTACTATCATTTTAAGAAGTGGATCCTTATATATACTCTTGATTTCTATATTCTATATAGCTATTTAATTAATATATTTTTGAGAAATATATATCTGGATATTCTGGACAAATTTTTTTTTTTTTTTTTTTTTTTTTTTTTGTTCAGAAATTTATTTTCCTGAGAAGTTTATTAATTTTGTATACAGCTAATTCATTGAGTGTTTTCACCATAATGTTGAACAAATTCCATTCTTTTCTATTTTAAGCACATAGCAAATATATTTTATGACATGCTACTTCAATTTATTGAATATTTACTGTACCCACTGCCACAACCATACATTTCAAATTCCTACTACTCTGGCACTACGCAATAGTTTGCAATTTGTGGGCAGTCCAAAAAGATCCAATCCACTCAAGCCAACCCTCCAGTTCGCCTAACCTAACCCACTCAACCACCTACTACGCAACGCTTCTCCCCCCAAAACTTGACACCCACTCAATTTACTTCTAGCTAACCCACAATCCTATTACCAATATCCAATCCCACACGTACCACCGCAATTGCTCAAAACACACATACACCACTACATAGGTCAACACACACACCCACACCCATTACAAACACAAACCCACACTTAGACATACACTCATTTTATATACACACATACACACACAAATGTCCCTTTCCTTTTTTAAAGCCCCACTAGACATTGAAATTCGCCTTGCCGGCGAAGACGAGCGCGAGCACGTCGACGTGAAGTGCGCCACACCCCCAGGCACCGCCAGCGGAGGTTCCAACGCCGGGCGCCGCGAGAAGCTGCCGCTGTACAAGGACGGCGAGAGCGTCAAGGGCACGGTGACAATCCGCCCGCGGGACAGCAGGAAGCTCGAGCACAGCGGTATCAAGGTGCAGTTCATCGGGACCATTGTGACGGGCCCGGACGCCGCGGACGATTTTGTGTCGATGGCCCAGGAGCTGGCGGCGCCCGCTGAGCTCAGGCACTCGGAAACGTTCGACTTTGAGTTTAAGAATGTGGAGAAGCAGTTTGAAAGCTATCGCGGGATTAATGTCACGCTCAAGTACTTTGTAAAGGTCACGGTGATGAGGAGAATGGCAGACGTTGTGAGGGAGAAGGAGGTCTGGGTTTATGGATATAAAAGCCCGGTGGACGCGGTGTCGAGTATTAAGATGGATGTGGGTATTGAGGACTGTTTGCATATTGAGTTCGAGTATAGTAAGTCGCGGTACCACTTGAAGGACGTAATTGTTGGGCGGATTTACTTTTTGCTGGTGCGATTGAAGATTAAGCATATGGAGCTGTCGATTATTAAGAGGGAGACGGTTGGGACTTTGAATGAGTCGGAGACGCTTGTGCGTTTTGAGATTATGGACGGCGCGCCTGTTCGGGGCGAAACTATCCCGATTAGATTGTTTTTGGGAGGATTTGATTTGACACCGACATTTAGGGACGTGAATAAGAAGTTCTCGACGAGAACGTTTTTGTCGTTGGTGCTGATCGATGAGGATGCGAGAAGATATTTTAAGCAAAGTGAGATTATTTTGTACCGTCAGTAAGTGGTTGAATTGGAGAGAGAGCGCGAGAAAAAGAATAATGATTGTCTGTGTGCGGGTTTATATATATGATAGAGATAATGTAGGTAGATTTGGTAATGGAATGGTTTTTTGCTGATGTTATTGTCAATGATTTTCTTTACTCGCTAGTACTTTATTTACGTCAAAGGCTTTTTGTGAACATGTTGTGAAGGATACATGCACATAGTGATTCTGACGGAGCATGGTTCTGTCATATGTAGAGGTTTTGCTGCTTTTGGAATAGCGCAATAGACACAAATACGTCTATAAAACGTCTAGTTAAACTAAAGCAACAGGTAAATAGTAAAAAATTTAGAATGATTTAAAAAGTTGCAGACCATTTACATCTGGCAGACGGCAATTGGAGAAAAAGCAATATAAAACTAAATTTTTGGAGTGTAAATGTTTCGAGAGTATGTGAATGTAATTTACAACATCTTTATCAAGACTCACGAATACCAGATTCGATGAGTTCAGGATGTGAATTTTTCAAAGCATAGATACGATAGTAGGTTTTGTGTACGTGAGTTGTAACTTATTATCATGGCCATTCTTTTCAATTGGTTAGTCGCAAGCAGATGTGTGTGTTTGGTACACACGTAGTCATTTTTTTGAGCATAACAGTAAGGAAGAATAGAAATAAGCGATAATTTTGAACTTTCAGTTTGGATAGGTCTTTTATCAATAATAGTAGCTCGCTATTTACAGTTCTCTATTCAAACAAAAGTCATAATAAAATTGTAACATTGGATATTACAAAATAAAAATGAATTTCGGTTCCTGGTCTTCCCTGAACCGTGTCAGATCCGCTTGATTAATATCCAAACTCATTCCATGGGTTGGTTGTTACATCTTCAGTTCACTGTACAGTGAATAGCTTATTGCTTATAGGCTACTTTTTAAACTATTTTTGCAATTTGTACTCCACCGTACTGGAACTATTTATACACATGTTGTGAACTTTAAGGCATACGCATACTCAGCTCAGTTTTAAATGATAGTTAACAATGCTATATTGTAGAACTCAATTGGCGAGTGTAAGTTCTTGGGTTCAATTGATGTTCAGGAGCCAGGTATGTACTCGGTCTTCAATCATTGTTGAAAACATTTCTGTTGCTTTTTAACAATTTTTCATGTTCCTTAGACCGTATTAAATGTAGACTCAGAGTCACTCATCTTTTTTTCTTGACATTACTGTATTTTTTCCCCCACAGTAACTCCATCCGACATCGATATAAAAGCACCTCCCCAATCCCTCTTTCACATTCCCCTTTTTCTCTCCTCGAGACATTCCATTCTAGACCAAAAAAAAAAAAAAAAAAAAAAAAATAAAAAAGAATGCAAGAACGACTAATTCAACTCACAAACCAGGCCGACATCGACCACACACGGTCCCTAAACCACGCCTCCTTCGGCGGTCCCCTTTCCGTCTCCCAATATGTCGCGCGCGACGCCTACCTCCAAACCACCGGCTGCTCGCGCACCGGTTTCAAGTCCTGGTCGTACCAAGTACTTCTCGACGGCCAGTGGACGAGCGTTTCCGCGTTCGAGACACTCGAGCGTGCCGCTTGGTGGAAATCGCCTGGTCAGCCGGGCCGTGTTGTTCCAAGCATCAGCGTCGGTGCCGTCTACACTCCGCCCGAATTTAGGAAGAAAGGATATGCGGAGAAGATGCTGGATTTGGGCGCGAAGATGTTTGAGTCTAAAGAAGGATGGAATGGGATCATGGTGCTGTGGTCGGACGTGGGGCTGTATTATGAGAGATTGGGGTATAAAGTTACGAGAAACAAGTCGTTGGTTATTAAGCTTGCGGAAGATAACGGTAGCACTGTGGACGGTGATGAAGGGAAAGATGAATTAGTGAAACCTATATATTTCGAAGATATTGACGATTTCGTCGCACTCGATACAGTGCTTACTACTTCCCGGGTCCATGATAACACCGAGAAAGACGGCAAGCCTCGAACCTTTATCATCCCAAACACATCGACCTACCAACTTACTTTCAAGCGTGTTGACCTTGTGGCCCCCATTCTCCGTCCAAACGAGCTCGCGCGTCTCGGACGTTTCCAATACGGTGCCAAAAGCGGCAACCTCTCAGCCGTCTGGACCCTTGATTTTGCCGGCGACAAAGTCTACTTCCTGCGCATTGTGAACGCTTCTACCGGTACCGACGATGGTGATAAGAAAGGGGCTTGGGAGGATTTGGCGCGGATTGTGGAGGAGGCGAAGCGGGTTGCGAGGGCGTGGAACCTGAAGAAGATTGAGATTTGGGAACAGGATTTGGACTTTGATCTGGAAGGAAAAGGGGTGGAGATTGGGGAGGAATTGTTTGGTGGGAAGATTGTGGAGAGAGAGGGGAGCTGGCCGATGATAAGGTGTGGTAACGAGGTGGAGTGGATTGAAAGCAAGTATGCGTGGTTCTAACTGGAGGGCTTTGTGAGATGAAACAATCGTTTTGTAAAATGGTGCTTGTATAGTATGATATGTGCTAGTAAGTAACGAAGCTGTTGTCCTGTCAAATATAGATAAATATCCGATCTTTTCATGCCCTTGGTTTGTCCTCTGTTGTAAGTTATAAAATTTATAAGATCAAATCCAAGTATGAGAGTAGTCAATACATGCCTAAGCGTGCATCATCATCATCATCATACACGGTCATTGCATCACAGGTCATCGAGGAAGTACCAATCTTATAGCAATTCCGTGCCAGAATGAGAAGCCATTTGATGCACAGTTATTCAACATGTCTTTGCAAAAATTAGTGTACTTAAACCCGATATCAAATTTTTAAAGAGTAGAATGCTCAGAACTAGAGATCCATCAGTAGTTAGAGTCTTTGAAGGGCACAGCTTAAAGTGTTCCAAAAACAATCTCGCAAGACTTGTACCGGACAAGCAAAAGTTTTGTTTCATGGTGGTCTGTCAACTCATCCTGCTCTGCGGGAACGCATCTAATATTGATGGTGACGTCATAGATGAAAATAACTAGTATTCTCGACATACACACATCTTTTGAGATTTGTGTATGGATTTTTGTTTTATTAGATCCTCATACAAACACCAATTATAATTGAGTATATACACTGCAAATGCAGGTGCATTCTGTATGCTCAAGTTGCCGTCGCTTATTGTAAAACACAGTGCGGAAGTATTGGTGCCCTAATATGTAACGTTATAAGTTGATGGACGAAAATCGACAGAGGTTTTGTAGAAATATGAAGTTTAGTTGGTGTATCAGATTGAAAGAAGGTATGATACTATGCATGTGGGTTTCAGTGGGATAGATGAATTTTTTTCTCCTGAGAAAGGTAGGACGTTTTTTGTTGATCTTTTGTCTGAACATTTGCTGTGACTGACATGTTAAATATAAGTTAAGCGTTATTTTGCTTGTTTTCTGAAAAAGTCATTTATTATCACAACCGTGATTGTTCTATAAAAGAGTCTATATTATGTGTTCCGCTATGAGGCATGAAAAGTGACGTTGCAGTATTTGGGTATGAGTTGGCATTTCGGTAGTGTAGCAGCTGGTCAGGTTCTTTTCAATTCATGATATGCCCTCAAAAGGTGAAAAATGTTTGGGCGTAGTTTCTCATGTTTTTAAACCAACCGCAGTTTGTATTGTGTGTATGCTTGATTGATAAATTCACCATCTAGATAATTTGAACAGTAATAAAATTAATCTAATAGAACGTTAGTACTGTACTTCGATGAAAAATAAAAGGTTTATGCAACGGGAAGGAAACTATGCAGCTTTTGGGAAAAGGTTTCATGGTAAATTTAGATGTTGGCTCTTGAGTATTGAGCTTAGGAGGGTAGTTTTGGGATCGTAAGGCTGCATTGCGTGTACTGAACGACAAATAATGAAGTGAAAACATGGCTCTTTTTATACCACTAGTAAGCCCTGTTATCGGATATGAGAATAGTGTGAAAAGTTGTTGGACATATACACGTATAGTCTCAAGTATTTCTAGTTATCCAGACTCCTTTTGTGGGTCATTTGGGCAAACCATATGCTATTGGAAAGTAGGAGTTTTAGATAAATTCAACAACTGGGTAATTATACAGTCAAAAGAAAGATATCCGATCTGCGATGAGGGTGTACTTGTTTTTTACATAATTCCGGAACAACGAGTTTGCGTCTGGACATGCTTGGTTTCCAATTGCTAAAATATAGATCAATACTGAATTAGATTAGATCATGAACTAGAACAGACCAATAGCAATGGCAGCGAAGATATGGCGATAATTGTTTCGAGGTGGTGAACATTCGGTTAAGCGATACAAAGGTCAAGACAGAATAACCCATTTTCAACCCAACCAAACCTAAACTAAACCAAGGAAAGGGGCATTTTAAGGTTTCGGAAATGATTTTTCTTTACCTGAAGCTGCTGAATTTCCAACCTTTTTTTACTCCCCCGTTTAGAGCTTCAGATATTTCGCATATTTCGGTTATTTTCTATGTCATTTCAGCTTTTAAGTTTTATAAAAAGTGTATACACAGCTCTTTCCAGCTTTGTTTCGTTCATTCCAATAAGACTGGATTGTATTATAGTCAAGCCTGAAGTACTGAAAAGCATCGTATGAATGCACAACGCGAAAAATTCCAAAATTCCCAAAAAATATGTATCAACTGCAGCACTCATAAGATAGATTTATACACAAAAAAGTCAAATAATCCACTTTATATCTTTTACTACAACAATATTTTTTTAAGCTTTCTCATTTTCTTTGTTTCTTTTCTTTCTTTCTTCTTCCCTTCCTTTCTGACTTTCATTCCTCATTATCTCCCCTATCTACACACCTTCCAATCCTTCCTAATCAATCTCCCTCTGTTACGTTAGACATCATGAACAAAAGTAGCAGAGCATTGGTATATTTGGTTGTCATAGTCTTGTCCCTGGTGTTCCTAATAATCAGCAGTAAAGACTCAATCACATCAAACAAAGCCTTCATCAAAACCCTCCTTGCGTCTCGTGATAACGTTCAGGATCTCTGGGAATCAAGTCCTTTTAGCTCCCTAATCACCCATAAATCATCCGATACTACCTCTCCGGGTGTGACTGAAGGCGATGAAGCACTATACTATGTGAAAAACAACTACGACGATGTTAAGAAGAAGTTCAAGCTGTTATATGCCATCCAGGGCTCAAAAAACCAACACGGATTTGCGAAACCCCCTAGGAAGCACGAGCTGGTTGATGGAATTATTGATCCAATAGATTACAAAGATGCCCAGAGGCAAAAATCAAACTACGAAAAGATGATCAACGAAGAAAAGCAAATGAGAATTGAAGAAAAGCAACGCAAGGAGAAAGAAGAGCAGGAAAAGAAAATGAAGGAAGATGAAGAAAGGAGAAAAGAGGAACAAAGAATTAGAAAAGAAGAAGAGGCAAAGAAACTCAAGATTGAAAAGGAAGAAAAGGCTCAGGCTGTTCAAGAATTCAAAGATAAACAAAAGATTATCCAAGACGAAGCAAATAAAGTAGGCCAGGAAAAGGATGATGCTGAAAGGCTTGAAGACGCCGAAAAGCACCTTGTCACCAGCACTGCGGAAGGCTTCAAGTTGGATCCTCCTATTGTCGTTGTAACTCCTGGATCTGCTTCCGAGAAAATAAAACGTAATAGAAAAAGCTATTGCGAGAAACACGGCTACAAATGTGTATTCCCTGATCTTCCTAAGACACCTGAATCAAAACAAGCTTTCCTTTCGACCTACGTCATTAAACAAGCTTTAGCCAACAGTAACTTGGTCAAAGACGGACAATGGGTTTGGTTCCTCAACACAAATGTGTTGATCTCCAATCCTGACCTCAAAGTGGAGCACCTCCTTTCGAAAACTGACAAGAAGCTATCGTATGGAACTAGATTCTTGCTTAACGGGAACTACAGTCCTGACATCACATTCCCTTCGGAAGTTAGCGAAACAACTATCAAGAATTATAAATTTATCGTGTCCCGAGACTTGGATGGAGGTTTCAACTACAACTCGTTCTTGATCAAGAACTCAGAGGCTTCACGATTCTGGTTGGATATGATGGATGATCACGTTGTTGCAGGAAAAGTAGGCGGTGATCTAAGCACTAAACGACAAGGAAACGTTATGCAGTATTTGTTTTTGAACCACCCATTGTTCCGTGAGAACATTGCGGTTGTCACACCGAGACTTTTGTCATCTCGATTGATATCTCAGAAGAAGTACATTGCTTTCTCAAAGGGTGATTTGGCAGTTGAACTGATGTGTAAAGACAATGTGTGTGAAGATGCTGATCTTAACTTGGCATTTGAAACCGTCGGTAACAAACTCGAAACTGTTGAGAGCCCTCCAGCTTCTCCTCCTCCTTCTTCTTCTTCTTCAGTGAGTCAAGATACTTCGAACCAAGCTGGAGCCGGAGCTGGAGCCGAACCCGGTAAAAAGTCGGAAGAAGAAATTAGAAAGGAAGTTGAAAAAGCAGCCAAGCAAGAAACCGGGAACTCTGGCGAACCAGAAACTGCCAAAAAGTCGGAAGAAGAAATAAAGAAGGAGGTCGAGAATGCGGCAATGAAAGAAAATGAAAAGGAGATTAAGGCAGAGGCCGTGAAAAATGAGGAGGAGAAGAAGAGTGAGGCTGAGAAGCTGAAGGCTGAAGCTGAGAAGAATCAGTAACTTGATGGGTTTATATAAACTGGGCTGGATGGTGGTTGTGGTAGTGAATGTTGGAGGTGGTATGGATGGTGATTATATATATGTATTGTATGAAAATAGGGATAAATGTGTGGGTTGCGTATGTATATGCTTTTATTTTATATGATTAAGTTGTTTAACTTGTTTTTTTTTGGTACTAATGAAAGACTTCGTGTATGCAGATTAATCTGCGTCTGATTTTGATAATTCAACTGTTGACTTCTATTGTATTTGGGTCTGGTTTTGGCATGTTATTTGGTAGTTGGATACGATATCAGTTGAGTTTTGGCTTTATGAAAAAAAAAAAAAAAAATACTTCCAAGTGAAATCGAACGTTTTTGCATATAGAGATGTCATGTTTGGTTCAATATGGAGCTGTGAATGTGATGGAGGTTAGATAGAGAAGTCTATTTTTAATAGAATAGACATCTTTGCAGTTTAAAGCACAAATAACACACTGAGCAATAACAACTTTTCAATCTGAAATATATCCTTTACTGGATGAGCTTTTACACATACAGATAGATATTGTACTGTACAACATCAAATACCATTTCCATGAATACACCTGTAAACTAACTCGCTTCTATTTTCAATTCCCTTAATACTAATTATATACACTGGCTTTCTCATTGGCAACAATTAATCTATTTGCTTCCCATGCTTTCCCTCTTCTTCACCATAAACTCAAAGAATGCAAACTGGCCTGGATTACTTCCCTTTTCATAAATGAATCTTCCTGCCAAATAAGATCCGAAAATAGCTCTCAAATAGTTGCTTGGGACTCTGTCCAATACATTTTCCAGACCAATAACTTCTTGCAGCTTCTTGGGCAAAGCTTCTTTAAGAATGCTGTTTCGGAACTCTGTATCATCCCAAAGAGACGATTGAGAAAGCTCCTCGGTAAGCTCGTTAATGGCGTTAGATAGTTCGTCGCTGATGACACTGCGTGGCTTGCCAGTTTTCTCGTGTTCGCGCCAGATTGCTTCGAACTCAAGTCGAGCATTAGATTGAATAATACTTTGAACTTCGGCAACGTATTGATTGTAGAAATCAGGAACCTTACCATCCTCACTCACACACATATTTTTGAAGAAACCCTCATCGTCAAAAGCAAGCGACGCCAATACTTCCAAAGAAGATGATGTAACACCACCCTTGTTGGCACTCGCGTCTTTGAAAATAATGCAGCCAGCTTTTTCCAGTCTTAATTTGGCGTTTTGGGTAATAAACAAGTTAGCACCTTCGACGAGATATTTGAATTTAGCTGTTCCCTTTGCCTCATCAATAAAGTTATGAACATTGTTGATATTGATGGCTTCAGGACGTCCACCACATGGCACAAAGATATCAAACTTGTAGTCAGATCTGAGATGATACAAATTTCTGAATAAAGTACCATTTTGGACAACTTCACCAGAAGGAAGAGTAACGTTTTTGTCATCGACTAACACTCTGTAGCCATCCTTGCTCAGCTTTGAAATATCGTATTCAGAAATCATAACTCTCTTTTTGGCCAATCTCACAAGTTCATCACGATCCAATCCATTGGGGTCATGCAAAACGCCTGAACCATCTACAATTGAAACGTACTTTTCACCAGAGAGTAAAATTTCATTAGATCCCAAGTCACCATCTGGGCCACCTGTTTGGACCTTTTTGACTTGGGACTGATCAATGTCAAGCTTTCTGTAAATACCCTTGACATACTCTCTAACGGATAACGATGTCATTCCGTATTCATCGTGGGGAATTCCACCCAACTTAGGGCTCTTCCCAGTGAAGAATGATTTCCACCAACTAGCACCTCTGGCCTTAGCATGAAGAGTAGCCCAATTAACCAAGCCAGCAGTATTCTCATCAGGTCCCAAAAATAATATTTCTCTTTTTCCATACAAGTCAACGATATTTCCTTTGGCGTTGGGAATTGTACCAGATATCAACAAATCAATGAGTGAATCAATGTATTTCTCAAAGGCTTGTGTGCCCTTATCTTGACTATCAGAATTAAGCAAAATAACACCCTTAGATCCACCTTCGGGAATATCCTTGTTCTTTCTTTGCTGAGTGTTGGCAAGGTTGTAATTTTCATCAAATAACGAACGTGCGTTGATAGAGTAAGCTTCTGCATTTCTTGACTTGACAATTCTAATACCACCTCTTGCAACATCTCTAAATCTCAAATGGAAGCCTCTAAACTCTTGGCCAACCACGAGGAACATTCCAAACAAAGGTTGGGGATATTCACTTTTAGGAAGAAACTTGGGATCAAGTCTAAACGACAGGGCAACCTTGGTAGGAATGTAAAAGTTTGTCTTTAAAACGTGAGTGTTGAAAGTCAGGATAGCGTTAAAGACTGTAATTTCGTGATCGTTGTTGCATGTCCTCTTAATAGATTCTTGAAGTTCTTCGATAGTGGGGATCTTGTTGGCTTGGAGTCTTTGATAAGACAGGGTAGGCAGGAAATTATTGTCTTCGCCCTTAGACTGAATGTAATGAACTCCAGCAAAATGCAAATAAAGTTGTCTGATTAGATCAATTTGGCCTTGAATCAATTCCATAACATAAGCCCTAGTAAAAGTTTCTTGACGCAGTCTTCTTTTCAAGTTTTCCAAAACTTCAACGTGAGCGGGATTCTCGCTATTTAACATAGTCAGAAGACTAGAATATTCAGCACCTAAACGATTCAGGAAATGCGTAACAAATATGAAAACGGAATGTGCGTAGATAGACTCCTGAAGCGAAATTTCACCATTGGCAAACAACTCTTGGAAAAAGTTTCTGGGAAGACAATAAAGAAGAGAAGCTTCCTTGATGACTTGATGAATTGAGTGCGAAATGGCAGGAACCTTTTTAAAGTTTTGAATCTCCTCTAAAGTGGCATGCTTTGGAATTTCAGCAGGCATCAAGTACATTGAAATGACAGTTATACCATTTGAGAACTGTTCGACATATTTACGGGAAGATGTCAGTCCGTAGTAGTGATAAAGATGTGAAAGAGCAGAAAAGTAGCCAGAAGAAGTACCTTGGCGATAAGCAATGATAACTCGTCTTTCTTTAGTTCCATCAACTTCAAAGAACTCAATGACAGGACCAGATTTTTTTACAGCTTTTTCAATGACCGATTTATAGATTGACTTTGTGTTATCGGTAGCCTTCTCAAAAAATGACTTGTCAGAGATTTTTTTAAGATCTGTTTCCGTTTTGTCTGCATTGGGCTCAAAAAAGTTACACTTGAAAACGAAGTAACAGCGAAGCATAGCATCTTGATCAGTAAAAGTGCTGTCGGAAGCACCAGGACTAGCTCTGAATGATTCCAGTCTGTAAGCGGATTCTTGGTTTGAAGAGTTCAAGTAACGCTCGTCAATTCTTGATTCATACTGCGAGTCATGTAGATTTGAGATACCAGGCACAGATGTGTCAATGTAAACAGCTTGTTGGTCGGATTCCTTGTCTAGCTTAATTTCGAATTTCTTGTCGTCTCTTGCGTAAGCGGCAACTTTGGCAGCGTATAGAGAATGAACTTGACTGACAATGTTCTCGAGAGTTTCTGTTGCAAAGTAGCTATCGTCGATTCCGAGATTGTTGTAGAACCACTAAAATACACAACCAAAAAAAATAAAGTTAGAAAATGTCGATACAAAATGGCGGGGGAGGAGGGGCAAAAGCAATGAATTTGGGAGATCATCCAGAGAAGAGAAAGAAAAACATACCTTAGTTTCAGTTTCAATAAGAGGCTCCGGAATAAATCCTTGCCTGTCTATTTCGTCCATAACTATAAACAAACAAGTTAGAAAATATGCCTTTAGAATGAACAATGGTGAAATGCATAAATTATTCACATACCAGCATCCAATTGAGCATCTTTACCGGGAAAGACTGTAGAATTGTAGCCTGTTGTGTTTTTGATTCTGTGAGAGGAAGCACCGTTTAGTAGAGCGGACATTGTAAGTAGTTTTAATTAGTGAGAATTACTGATTTTCTTTGATATCTTAGTGAATAAATAGGTTGGTTAGATGATAGTCAATTCAGGATTATTAATTGATCAGAAGACTGGATTGATGATTATGATTTGACGGTAGAAAAGAGAAGAGTAAAATATGAAAATTCAATCAAAAAGTATAAAATAGAAGAGAAAAATAGGGGAAACAAACGAATATTTATATTGATCGAGCTTAAGCTTCAAAACACTGGAAGCGTTGTGGTGTGGGATAGGAAAGGCATTGTGAAATTTACGGTGGGGGAGAAGGTGGCAGGAGAAGCTTGGAAGAGTTGCTAATCTGCAAAAGAAAATATGAACAAGCGACGTCTATATTTAAATTTGAATTCACTTCACCGTACTGTACGATAATTTTCATTTTTTACTTTTTACTTTTTTTTTACAAAACATTCAATCCAGCTCAAAGCCCCATATACGTACATTTCAGATGAATTCCGTTTTTTTGTGGTAATACTACGCATGCCAGGTTCACCGAATTAATTTGAATTGAATTGAATTGAACTGGAGGAAAGAAATGAATCGAATTGTGCTGAGCCTGGCTTAGGTTAGGTTAACCGATTCCAATGTCAAAAATGTATGAATATGATTGATAAAAATATTATAAACTTCCATTATTTGTATTTTTATGCTCGAGGCCATAGAATTTTCTATTGAAGAATTTCCACAAAAGATCCCTGGTAACTCTAAAGAATAAGCGGAACATGGGCTAAACCTTCTCAGATTTTGTCGTTCCCCTGTGCTTATTATTGTTTATAGGTTGGTGTTTACTTTAAAAAAAATTCATATCATACAAGTGAGATGAACAATGTCTATTCATTCACAGTAATTCTAAAGATAAGAGAATTCAAACATGTTCAGTAGTGAAATTGCCTCTCCCCCCTACTAACCCCGACGATCCTCTTTGCCTATCTAATGTCTGTGCGTAAACGATTCCCATACAACGTTGAACTAATCTACACAATAAGTCAACTAGCAAAACAAATCAGAGTATACACATGTATAGCATCGAATTACAACGATATATCTTTCATGGCAATATCACCCTACCGACCCCCTTCTCTCCTTCTTTTTTTTAGCTTAAAGCGCTGAACAGAGCCTCATAATTGTTGGAGCTGAGCTGGCTAAAGCTAGAAATAGTAATTGAGTCCTTTTATCTTGAAATTTTGGGGGTGTTATTGTTGTTGTTATTGTTCTCACTGTTGTTCCCATGATGATCTAGCATATTGTTTGTTTCCAATTGATTACTATGCATGCTTAGAGTAAAACCTAGCAAGTGACCACTGACCAACCTCAATAATTCCGTATCTACCAATAACGTCTTACATCAATTTGACGGTTGATATCCTCTAGATAGTATGTTAATGGTTTTCTTGGAGTCAACTCGAGATAACTCCAGATAACTTGGCTTGAGTGTGTTGAGGAATACTACACATGCACAATACCAGGTAGAATTAAACAATCAACCCTAACACCTACCCGTTTTTTCTTCTAAAATTGGAATTAAGCTTTTTAGCCTTATTGAAATTTTGGACTCGAAGAGAAAAGAAAGAAAAAACCCGCTGTGCCGCCGTCAATAACCGCCCCTCCACATAAAATGTAAGCAAATATAAAACACCTGTATTGTTCACTTGTATATTTTACATTACATACAAATATGTCTCTTTTCTATAAAATCGATCCTTACAACAAACTCAACACATAAAAATCCCTAAAATGTAATGTTATGTTCTTCTTCTTTTGCTTCCATCAGCATTTTTTGCTTCTCTTTTGGAGATCTTCGAATGTCCACGAATTATTGCGTTTATCTTTGTGTTGCCCTTTTTTTCAATTAACTTACTAAAATGAACATACATATTATAAAGAATGCCATAAACGGAGTTGATAGTGATAAGGAGGGATTCTACATGTGGATTCGCTGATTTGGATAGGTCAGCTACTAAATAACGTAGAAAGTGTTCAGGATGTATCGACGTTAAAGTTCCGTGTCGCGCATTGCCTCAATACGTGTCTATTCGTGTTTAACCGACCCCAAAAGCTTCGATACATTTCTTATCGAAAGCGGTTTCTTTCCATTACGCGCTAATGAAATTTGAGCTCAAGCCCATTTCTTCCCGTTAACACAAAGTGTACCAGAATGTATTTCAGTAACTGAGGAAGCTGATTGAAAAATTATCGTCAACCCCACACAATATTCGAACAAAATTACAAAATCACGAAAAAAAATGACTCCATTACATTTTGTGTACGTATCTCTGTAGTTGTTGCCATTGACGATTACCAAATTCAAATTAAACAGCACGATCTTAGTTTTCAACAATATTTATTTTGTTCCATATAGACGCATTCATTCAAGTCAACAACTATGTTTTGCGAAGTTACTCCTCATCATGTTATAGCTAAAAAGTTGATTTTCAGCCTTTTTGTTGTTCAATTCGGGATATGGTTCCTACTTGATGAAATTAGTAAAATTACAAATGCCAGTAATAAGTCAATAACCCACAAACGTCAAATGTCTGGTGCTTCATGGGGCACCGGTACACATGACCTTGCCACATCCGGCTGTTTTTCCTGTTTGTCTCTGCTTGCAATGTGAAGTGAAATTTGATGGGGTTACACCAAATTGTGGACGCTCTTCGGAATTTGCCTCAGCTGTGTATATCCGAGAGCTAATGTCCCCTCCTATCTTTCACAATAAGCCATCCCCAATCGGCTCTTGACCGTTGCATATGGAGCCTGAGTAAAACATATTTTTAGTCGAAGTTACATAGCTTCAATTAGTACCTACAGCACAGTACATCATAGTTCACATATGTAGGGCTCCAACCCCAAACACAACAAATTCAGGGACACTTAAGTCTTTAATGTCAACTTAGTTAGTACTGGTGACTTATTACTTGCTATATGTATTTTATGTCTAAGCACAGCATTTTAGGAGTTACGGAATCTGCCTGGGTATTTACACTTTATACTTTGTAGACTAAGTAGTATTTCAACTATTAAACCCTTTCCCCGACCTCTACTCTAACCTCTCAAATTTTTCCCACTACATCTAGATTGGCCAGTATACTCCAGCATATTCATCAATCACAATCACATAATGAAAGGCTCAGTCAGAATCAGATTAGCGCGATTTGGTCGCAAGCACAAGCCGCTGTACAACATTGTTGTAGCCCGTGCAAAGTAAGTCAACATCCTTCTCACAACCATTCGCAAACACAAGTTTTGTTGTCTTAGCTCTCTCATGAACATACCCACTAACAACCTTCCAAAAAGATCTGGAAGAAATAAACTTCCTATCGAAGTCATCGGCACATACAACCCCATCCCAGAACCTCTCACTCACGAACAACAACAAGCAGGAATGAAACCGGTCAAGGATATTAGCATGGATTTCTTGAGGGCCAAGTACTGGATCGGTGTCGGAGCTCAACCCACAGAAACTGTAGCTAGGTTATTCAAAAAGGCTGGTATTTTGAGTCCGTCGTGGCCAAGTCCTCTCACTGGTCCAAAGGTTCCACAAAGACCTGTTGAGATCCCAAAGAAAGAAATTTAATTATTGGTATTAGAGATGGGGGAGGAGATATATCTTACACATATATATACAGTTGTTGAGTTGAGATATAACTATGGATCATGTACATAAGTTTTGCTTAAATTTTTTATTCAATTTTTTTTTCAAACTAAAGAAGTTGAAGACGTTAAATGCTGTGAAGGAAGGTATTTTCTGGTTTCGTTGGTAATACCGCTAAATTAATCAGTAGTCAGGTATTCACTAGAAGACTTTCGAGTTGCTTCAGAACTGGCAATTGCCTGTTTAATAACCGATATAGGCTCTGCAGTCGGTTTCCGCACAAACCGTAATTTGTGCAGCACTTGTGGATTCAGGTTGTAGTTGTGTTCAATCGTCTCTTTACTATCCTTTTCTTTGTCCCGTGCTTCCAAAATAGCTGTGATGGTGGGCGGTGGTACTAACATGACACCAGAGTCTGCCGTTTCGAGGTGCTTCTGAGACTTCTCGTCTATGGCATTCCGCGATTTGAGTGCGGAAAGTAGAGTATTGTCGGGATGATATCTGGGCTGAGACTGGCGTTGCATTTCGTTGACTTTCGCCGCAATATCAAATGAGCTCAGCTCAAGTAGTCTTTGAGAATATTCTGATTGTGGGTCATGTCCGTCTTTGGTGCCCAAGATTGTCTCTTCGGAAGTTGCAGATGTTGATTCTGATGTTGGAGTTGATCTTGATGTAGGCGCAGATTCAACAGGTTTATCTTGGGGCTTTTGGAATTTCTCAAATTTGGTCTTTGATACCAACGTATCTTGCATGGCTTTAGTGGTACTGGGACCAAGTTTTCTGGTTTGTTTAGATGCTGCTGCTCCCATTGCTTATTTCTCGATTGATGTTACTGGATAATGAACATGATCTAAGAAGAAAACCAAATCACTCGCTTGCCCAATTCCAGACTACATGTAGGGTTAGGTCAATTTTACCAAATGCCATGGAGATGGTACAGATGGGAAATGTTAATTTGGGAGGAATCAAATATTTAAAAATTTCAAGCTTATTTTTCAGTATTCCCAACTTGACTTTTTATCTACATATATTGCATCCGTTCATTGTCTTTTGGAGTACATTCATTATAGATATAAAACCTTATCAAAATGGAATATCAGGACCTCAGTAATGATGAGTTTGCTCAACAAGAACTTGCACAAAAATTAGAGAGAATAAGAGGACAATCGTCTTCGAAGCTCGCTAATCAGCAACATGTAAGTATACCCGATCTTGGTAGGCTAAATATATATTTGGGTGATTAACTTTTATTTTTCCTTTTACGAATAGTATGCCTTGATTCTATCGGCCGTCGAGGAAAGTCTTGATGAAGAAAAAACACAACGTACAGCTGCAGCATACTTTGTGTCGTTCCTTTCACTTCTCGACCAAGCTTTCAACGACTCCGGTGTTGCCAATAAAGAGCTTGCCCAAAGCACGATATACTTCCTTGATTTAGTATCCCGCTATGTTTCGCACACTTTACTTCGCTCAAAATTTACAACCATTCTCACAAAGCTCTCGCCAGTTTTTATGACCCCCGACGTTGAAGCGCCGCTTCTCAGATCTTCAATTGGTGTTCTTGAAATTCTTTTGATCGTGCAGGACACAAATGGTTGGAACTCCGGAATGCCGAAGCGCGGAATGATGGGATTGATGGCTTTAGCTCTAGATCCTAGACCAAAGGTCAGAAAAAGAGCACAGGAAGCTGTTACTCATGTTCTCGCCAACTCTCCTGGAGGATCTTCTGAGCATCCTGCTAGCGTTGTTTGCGCCGATACAGCTATGCAGTCAGTCACTTCACTCGTCAATGAAATGAAATCGAAACCGGCAAGTAAAAAACAACAATCAGCTCCAGAAACTAACAACTCGAAACTGATCCACGCTTTACAACTTGTCAAATCCATAATTGCAGCAAATAGTTGGCCCGTTTCAAAATTAGAAACTTTGTGTGAAGTTTTACTGTCTATCTCACGAACCGGAGAACAATATCTTGTTGTAGCAGCATTTGACGTTTTCGAAGTTATTTTCAAGGGACTTTCTGATCAAGACGACGAGCCGAAATTAATTATCATCCTCGACTCAATTTTCGATTTGAAACCATCGCTGAACGACGCGCACTTGGTTCCTGCATGGCTCGCTGTTGTTGCACAAGCTACCAATTCATACGCTGGACTTAACCCTCTTGATGCATTTTCCAGACTTCCAACTATTTTCAGTGTGGTTGTCGAATTCCTCAATTCCGAAAGCTCTAATATACATTATGCAACTACACAATGTCTCACCGCTTTAGTTACTACCATTTCTCCCAAAGCTCTTCTACTACCATCGCCAGAATCCCCAGAGTCGCAAGCTGTGTATACACAATCAGAGTCGATCTTAGAACAACTTGCTACTATTGTGTTCGGATTACTGAACATCAAATATCAGGCATCATGGAAACAAGTTATGGCTGTGTTAGAAGCTTTGTTTAATAAGCTTAGATGGAGATCTGACCCATACTTGGTCAACTGCCTAAGAGTTGTGGGTACACTGAGGTCGGATTCGGCACTGCAAGAAGGAAGAGAGGAAACGGATCGTGTGATCGGTGCTGCCATTAGAGGTTTGGGACCGGAAAAAGTCTTGGAGCTACTTCCTTTGAACTTGGCTGGGGCTACAAAGAGTAGAGCTTGGTTACTGCCTTTACTGAGAGACAATGTTGAGCATGCCAATTTGAAATTCTTTGCTACTTACATGGTTACACTGGCTGGTGAGCTTGAAGCTGAAATTAACGCTTCAGGAGATAAAGCGACCGCTTCTAATACCGTCGGTACAAAGATCAAAATCTTTGAAACATTAATTGATCAGATCTGGACTATTTTACCCAGGTTCTGTGATCTCCCTCTGGATCTGAAGGATGCTTTTGACAATGAATTTGCTGAGTTGTTAGTTAATGTATTGTATAAATACATCGAGCTAAGACCTCAGGTTTGTCAAGGTTTGAAATTAATTGTTGAATCAAATAAATCTTTGGCGGAAGGAAATTACGAAGAAGATATTATGCTTGCTCAGAAAATCACCAAAGACGATGCAAAGGCCAACTTGGAGTATCTTTCTACTTTTGCTCCTAACTTGTTGTCAGCCTTGTTCAACGTTTTCAGTAAGACACCTTCTATCGGCCGTGGTTACATTCTTGAGACCATTACTTCATGGTTAAGTATCACTTCTACCTCTGATATTGAGGCTACATTCAATAAGGTGGCCACCGTTTTGCACAACGCTTTACAAGAAGAAGCCGCCGCTGGACCTAAAAAGTCAGTACAAAAAGAAGAAATTCCTGGTACAGGAACTACAATGTTAGATCTAATTATTCCTATGATTGTCTACCTGCCTGTTTCTTCTCACAACGCACTGCTTTCTATCTTTGTCACTTTAAGTAATACTGATCACGATCCTCTGCTGCATAAGAAAGCGTTCAGAATCATTTCGAAGCTGACCGAATTCGAAGCTGGTAAATCCACAATTCTAGAAAACTTGACAAACATCGAAGAAGTCTTATTGGGAATGACTGATAAGGTTGCTCCAGCTGCCAGAGGTGCCAGAATCCAGGCAGTTTCGAGACTTATTGAGATGGTTCCTGCTGACCACTTGTACTTTATCCCTGCTATGCTTTCGGAAACTGTATTGTGTACTAAAGATATTAATGAGAAAACAAGAGAAGCTGCATACGGATTGTTGGTTCAAATGGGTAAAACTATGATCAAGGGAGGTGTTATTGAACAATCTAAGGTCCCAGGTATAGGAGACGGTGCACCAACAGTTGAAGCTTCATTAGAAGAATATTTCACAATGCTGTCCGCTGGTCTTGGTGGTTCTACTCCTCATATGGTCAGTGCAACAATCACAGCTCTTAGTCGAGTCGTTTTTGAGTTCCGTGACCAGATCAGTCAATCTATGCTTCAAGAACTTGCCAACACTGTTGAATTATTTTTGACATCTAGTAACCGTGAAATTGTCAAATCAACGCTTGGGTTTGTCAAAATCACAGCCACTGTTCTTCCAGAAGACGTCGTTCGCCCCTCCCTCAAGTCTCTTATTGAGAAATTGCTTGTTTGGTCGCACGAACATAACAGTCACTTCAAGAGCAAGGTGAAGCATATCATTGAACGTTTGATCCGTCGTTTCGGTCTCCCAGCAATTGAACAGGTTTTCCCTGAGGAAGACATGAAACTGTTGACTAACATTCGCAAATCGAAAGAACGTGCTAAGCGTAATAAGAAGGAGATTGAGGCTGCTGAGGCAGACGGTTCCGCTCCTGTTGAGAGTTTGCGTAATAGAAAACACAGAATTGCTCAACAAGCGGCTGACAACGAATTTGATCGTGCAATCTATGGATCAAGTTCTGAAGACTCTGACTCTGAGGCCGAAGAAGAGTCTACTGGTCGCAACAACAAGGGACCTAAAGGCAAGTCAGCCAATCGGGGTGAGAAGTTTATTGTTGAAGGTGATGAACCTCTTGATCTTCTTGACCGACAGACTTTGGCACACATCACCTCGACCAAGCCTACCGCATCATCCGCTGGTAAGCCCAAGCTTAAGGCCCACTTCGAGAAAGACCACCAAGGCCGCATTGTGATTCCTGATCCCGTCAAGGACAAAGAAGATAAGAACGCCGATCCCCTGGCGAATCTGACATCTGGAATTGATGCATACGTCGAGGCGATCAAGAACGGACCCGTGAGAGGACAGCGCAACAAGTTGAAGTTCAAGCGTGGTAAAAAGGGTGAAGATGACGAAATCGAAGTGGAAGAGGAGGAAAAGGGTGCTGCTGGTAAGAGGAAGATTGGAGCTAAGAAAGGAAGTGGAAGTGGGAATAGGGGTTTTAAGGGACAGGGATTCAAGCAACAAAGGAGGAAGTTTTATTGATCAGGATGAAATTGTGGACTATGGTGTAGTTATAGAATTGTGTTCGGTGCGATATTACATGCCCCTACTTGATATAAATTAGTTTGTTTGTTTATTTGTTTTGTTAATATCATGATTTATTTTTATTGGTTACGTTTCTATATCTTTGCAAACTTATTGCTGGAAATTGGAAGGAAATAAAAGTAATACTTCATGAGGTCTTCAAGTCTTGAAAGTATGATCAAGCTTTGCTAGTATAGTTGAATCTGTTGAAGCCAAGTCTGTGTGATCTCAGGCTCAACGAGAAATGTGATTTTTAATTACTAGAGACTGTCGCTATTGCAAAACTAAAGAAATATGAAAAAAACATATAACGCTGGTATTTTGTGTAACAAGTCTTCTTATCAGCACTCATATTATGTTCTGTTTGAATCATTTTAATGATCTTTGTGAGAGATGTTGAATATTAAGCATACTTGATTCGATGTTTACCTCGCACTTTACTGATAGATTCCCAAATAGGAAAATCCCAAACAAGAAATAGTCTAAAATGTTTAAGGTCTAAATGAATTTTCAAATGTCAGAAAAATCCGTTGTCTACACATTGATAAGTTATCATCCATATTAGAAGAACTGCTGCTAATACACAATAACCATATATCACCATTCTGTCAATATTTCTTATTCCACTTATAGATTATCATTGGATGAGAATCTCTATAACTATTGAATAAAGTTGAACACCTTTAAAGTAAACGTAACTAAATACAAAGCTATTGCGAGTTTTCATATGCGCACACACAGTACAACGATTTGATCAAGAATGAGTGAACTACTCACTTAGTTATGCTGGCCACCAATGGCCCACGATTAGTATGAAATCTACTACTATGGATGATATTTGATGTACTGTAGCTCAGCCAGGCACATTATTGGGTGCGTGACTGCTTCATAAGTACTTTCTCAAATAGGCAAACAACCTTAGATCACATGACACGCATAAAATTCGATCCAGCAGAAAACTCAAAAATAAAGTTAATATTACATAATCAATATAATCAGTCTTGGAGCTACTGACATCACAGTAAAACTGGGACTGGAAAAAAAGTGAAAAAAGTTTTTGAAAAAAAAAACCAAAGTGTGGGTGTATGTGCTTTTTTTGACCTTCAAGTGTATCAAGGGAAAGTGCTCTCAAAAATTCCATAGGTATGTACCAATATGAGGAAAAATGTTTATTTTTGAGCCTGTGTTCACGTTGGTCGGAAAAATGGAAGGGAATTGATCGAATTTGGGGAAGGGCGGATATGGTGGTTGAATCGGAAGTGTATGTGGATAGGGTGGCCGGCTGTTGATGGATTGGTTGGAGGGAAAGGTCGGGGAATATAGTTGTGCATGTGCTTGTCAGGGACCGGTGGTGTTTGCAGATGGACGGAGTGTATAAGATCAAAGATATCGGCAAGGAATAAGAGAAGGATAGGAGAATATGAGCATCGCAAATAATTGGGCAACAAGCGCGTTTGAGAAGATAGGCTTTGTCGGCATTGGTAACGATTTTCAAGTGACGGGATCTTTTTCATACGACTTTAGGCGAACGAAACACAGTGATATACAAAACGAAGTTATGATCTAACATACGCTCTTTTAGATATCAACATGTCAGATATTTTCAACCTTACCGCCGAAGACGCTCAGCTTCTTATTGCTGCTAACGTTCACCTCGGTTCCAAGAACGTTCAAGTAAGTTACTTCATTTCAAAACTATATCAGCACTGATCTAACATGTTGCAACTTTCTAGGTCCACAACGAACCTTACGTTTACAAGACCAGACCCGATGGTATCAACGTTATCAACATCGGTAAGACTTGGGAGAAGATCGTTCTTGCCGCTCGTATCATCGCTGCCGTCCCTAACGCTTCTGATGTTGTTGCTATCTCTGCTCGTACTTACGGACAACGTGCTGTTTTGAAGTTCGCTTCCCACACTGGTGCTACTGCCATCGCTGGTCGTTTCACCCCTGGTAACTTCACCAATTACATCACCCGCTCTTTCAAGGAACCCAGAATTCTCATTGTTACCGACCCCCGTACCGACTCTCAAGCCATTAAGGAGTCTTCATACGTCAACATCCCCGTCATTGCTCTTTGCGATACCGATTCCCCTACAGAATTTGTCGATGTTGCCATTCCCTGTAACAACAAGTCAAAGAACTCCATCGGTCTTATCTGGTACCTTCTTGCCCGTGAAGTCCTCAGACTCAGAGGTGTCCTTCCCGACAGAACTACCGCTTGGTCCGTCATGCCTGATTTGTACTTCTACAGAGACCCTGAAGAGCAAGAGGCTGCCAACGCTGTTGAAGAAGAAGTTGTTGAGGAAGCCGCTGCTGAGCCTGCTGCTGTTGTTGCTGAAGAATGGGATGCTACTGCTGAACCTGCTCAAGCTTCTGCTGATTGGTCTGCTGGTGATGACTGGGCTGCTGAAACCCCTGCCGCCGCTGCTCCTGCCACTACTGCTTAAACATCAAAAAACCATCTACTACTCCAAATAAAAAGAATGAACTGTGTTTTGTGTTGTTTTCTATTATTATTCTTGAAACTTGTTCGATATTACGAATATGTCAAATGAATGAAATATTATAAGAATGGTGGATCATCGCCATTTGTTTTTTGTTTTTTTAATGTATTATTGTCAATTGTTGTTGTGATTTCAATCTCCTATTTCACATCTTCTTGTCTAGGCTATTTTGACATGACAATGAGAACTGTAGTTTTATTTTTTTATCCGTTTTGTGATGTTATTCTCAAAATCGTAAGCTAAAAGACTTTTGGTAAACAAAGTGTTATAACCCAGAATCGACTTCTGGACTATGACACAGTAATATTATTCTAAAATAAGAACAATTATAGATATTTCAGTATTATACATCAAGACAAAAGGCAGTTTTTATATGGTCAAAAAGTACTTTTTATCTTTGAATAAAGGATACATTTAAAATGTTTCTTCGACATCCATTTCTTCTATTTCATACCCTTCCATTGCCTGGTCCTTGTATTCAACATTATCTGGCCTCTCAAAACCTTCTGCTGTAGAGTACAAAATCGATTGAACCTGATTCAAGAAATATTCGATATTCAACAACGCTAATTCTGGAGTTTTTGCGGTTTCTTCTTCTGTTATTCCTAAAGCTTTCATGTCCGCTGTAATGATCGAGGGATCAGCATTGCTGACACTCTCGCCTTTTCTTTCCTCCAACATTTGTATAGTCTGCATCACTAATAGCTCCAAATCTCGAAGTTTGTCGAAATAGAATATACTTTCCGTGCGGACGAGTTCGAAATCTCTAGCCATATCTGCGTTTTCTTGTTCGAGGGCCGCCGCGTGTTCCTTTGCCTCTTTGAGCGCTGCTAGCGTTGCTTTTGACGCAGTTGCGTTTGGAGCAGCGGCTGCTAAGCCGTTACGAGCAGCCGGACCTCCTGCAGTGGGGGCAGCGTAGCCTGGGCCTGTACTAGATGTGCTTGTTGATCTCTTTGCGACGGTAGGGACGGGTTTCGGAGCAGGTTTCGTAGCAGGTTTTGGAGTTGACGAAGAAACTCTTGATGAAGAAGAGGGTCGAGGGGCTGTACGAGATGTGGTGACGGGTTGGCGCGTTGGCGCGGGACGGGCTGCAGGGGCAGCTGGTCCGCTATTGCTTCTGCGAGTTACGGGATCATAATCATGCCCGTCGAAGTTGGCTTCCCAGTACCGCTTGAACCATTGCAAGAACTCAAGGTTGTCCTGAAACCGGCATTTGACAAGTCTTTCTACTGGGACTGGGCGGTCAATGTGATGTTTTGTGAACGCCGATTGTAACAGCTTAAAATTGTTGAGGTATTGATATTCTGTGTTGACATTGAATTTCACTTTAGACATAGGCATGTCTAAATAGATGCTATCAAGTAATTGACAATATACAGCACCAGTACCGCATTGTTCGACCTTAGTGATACTCAGATCAAGCAAATTGTTGACCCAATTTACTAGTTCTTGTCTAGATTCGCCCATGTTTATAGATCGTCCTTGTGGTAGAAAGGAGTGGTGATGTGGAAGAACGAAGAAAAAACAATATATTAGAGGGTTAGGGTAACTCTCTATGTAGGTACAAAAATTTGTAACAGCTTTGAATAAAACGAACGCGCTGTATCGGATTTCAATCTCTTCTGTGTTGGTTTTTAGCTATAATCTATTGATCTCAGATCGTACGAAAATGTTTCGATAAAACTGTATGGAATCTACTTGAATCTGACACCATACATACACTGAATTTTGGATTCAATTTTTTAATCCCAAAGAATTCATTCATTAACAAATATTTCATAATTTAACTACCATATCTTGATAAGCAAGTTACACAAACTCAAAATAAACACATTTATCCAAACTAAAAATCGTTGGTGAGACTCTTCGAGTCTCTAAGATCAATGAGCTTCTTGACAATCTCATCTAGAGGGATAGTCTCAGTTCTATGCTTGTTGGCATCATCTCTCTTACGAACGTTAACACTGTTAGACTTTTCTTCTTCATCACCGACAACAAGCAAGAAGTTGTATTGTTGCAATTGACCACTTCTCACCTTCTTTTGAAGAGTGTTTGGACCCAAATCAACATCAGCAAAGAAACCTGCCTCGTACAATGTATCACGGACCTTTTGTGCGTAACCATTGAACTTAACACCAACTGGCACAACAAGAACTTGTCTGGGTGAAAGCCAAAAAGGCCATTTACCAAAGAAGTGTTCAGTCAAAATTCCGATCATACGTTCGAAAGAACCATAGATAGCACGATGGATCATAACTGGTCTAGAATATCTTTCAGCTTCAGCTTCTTTATCAACAGGATCAGCAGCACGGTATTCAAGCTCAAATCTGTTAGGAAGTTGGAAATCAAGCTGAATGGTAGCACATTGGTGCCATCTCTTGAGAGCATCAGAGATCATGATATCAATTTTAGGACCGTAGAAAGCACCATCACCAGGGTTGATCTCCCATTTGTCCCCAACAAATGCGTTTAATGCATTAGTCAATTTAGCTTCAGCATCGTTCCAGGTTTCAATTTCACCAACGTATTTTTCAGGGCGGGTAGAAAGTTCCATCTTGAATTCAAAACCAAAGACACCATAAACACGGTTTAAGAAGTCAAAAACACCCATAATTTCAGATTCGATTTGATCTTGTCTACAGAAGATGTGAGCATCATCTTGTTGGAAACGTCTGACACGAGTCAAACCAGAAAGAGCACCTGAGAATTCATTTCTGTGAATAACACCAAAATCGGCGACTCTCCAGGGGAGTTCTCTATAACTACGTTCACGAGCCTTGAACATTAAGCAATGACCAGGACAGTTCATGGGTTTCAACCCAAAATGCTCTTTTTCGACATCAAAGGTAAACATATTCTCCTTGTAGTTGGCCCAGTGACCTGACGTTTCCCAAAGTTTTGAATTGAACATATTAGGAGTAATAACTTCTTCGTATCCACGCTTTCTGTACTCTTCTCTCAAAAAGTTATTCATGGTATTGTAGATACGAGCACCATGAGGGAGCCAGAAACAAGAACCAGGACTCATTTCATGGAACATAAAAAGTTCTTGCTCTTTACCGATTTTACGATGATCGCGCTTAGCAGCTTCTTCCAAGAACTTGAGATGGGCATCCATGAGTTTTTTATCAGGGAAAGAAACACCATATATTCTTTGAAGCGAATCATTTGCAGCATCACCCAAGAAATATGAGGAAGAGTTTTTCAAAAGTTTAAAAGCTTTAATACGACCAGTATGAGGGATGTGAGGACCACGACAAAGATCAATCAAGGGACCACATCTATAAACAGTGGTGGAAGTTCCATCAGGAATCTTATCCTTGATAATATGCTGCTTATACTTGTTGTAAGAAAACATTTTGAGAAGGTTTTCTTTGCTCACAATCAACCTTTCAAACTTCTGCTTTTCTTTGATAGCAGACTTAGCCCATGACTCAATGTCAGAAAACTCAGCTGCTTGAACATTACGCTCACCATCGTCAATGCTCATCTCGTAAAAGAAACCGTCGTCAGTAGGGGGTCCGATACAGAGATGGGCACCGTAAAAATTTTCACAAGCTTCACCTAAAACGTGAGCAGATGAGTGCCAAAACACCTTCTTAGCTTCATCAGACTCAAAATCAAGGAGCTGCAAAGTACAATCTTCTTCAAGAGGACGCTCAAGATCCCAAAGTTCCCCGTTCACTTTAGAAATCACAAGACGATCAAGAAGAGACTTGCTGATGTTCTTAGCAATTTCGAAAGGTGTGGTCTCCCATGAAGTACCATCGATAACAGTTCCATCTTTTAAAGTAATCTTGATAGGAGCACGTTCCTTTTTCGCAATTTCTTCGTCATACTCTTTCTTCAGTTTGTCAAACAAAGCGATGCGTTCCTCAAGGAAAGTAGCCTTGGGGACAGGCTTGTTGATGTTGACTTTCTTGACCTTTTCGGCAACTTCTGCAACAGCAGGCTCACTGGGAGGACACATTGTGAAGGATGTTTAGTAGAAAGAAAGAATTGGAGATCCGTGGAGACTACCGAGATCAAAAGATAAGAATCTTTAAAAGAAGAAAAGGATTTTCCACGTTACTTGAAAAAAAATATCAATGGGGGTAGGATTACCCTGACTTTTTGTATGAAATTCAATTACACACCAAAAAAGGATGATTCGACAAATCCCCATGCATGACTTAATCGATGTTGTATATTTTGTTAATCTGGTGAATCTAGTATCTCATATGATACAAGCTCTGGCGCGCTGGGTTATGTTTCAGGCAATAACAGACAGATAAAATTGAAGTTTTTTTAGAAATGCTATAATGTTCAGCATACTGAACACTTCGTAAGAATGTTTATAGTAGGCTTGTATTCCACGATAATCCACGTTACGCTCTGAGGTTGAATGTGAGTCTGTGTAAATGTGACTAATATTTAGAACGTGCCTAAGCTGAAACTCGACTATAATGAACGATAGGAGATAGGGGAAGATCATTCATTACTGTACTATATTCTAGCTTAAAAAATATAAGACTGAGAGATATCAACGTTCAAACGTAAACAAACAAACATGCTATATCTGCCGTTTGGGGTTTAGCATAAAGCGAGCGGGTTTTGTGTTTGAGACAGACTAATGGCCAGTCCTGCTCTATCTTGATAGTTAAATTTACACTAAAAGTACTAAGACTACAAAGACATACGAAAGAAACGAAAAAGTTGTTTTATTCTTTAAAGCCATTCTAGTGACAAAAACTATCTCAAAGGATTATTGTATCTAGCCAAAATATTTCAAGAAATTTGAGCCTAATGTTTCAAATACTATGCAAGTAATGGCATAGATTTGCCATAGAATATCATCATAGTATACTATCGATATATATATATACCATATATAATAGGTTTGGCCGTATAAAGGTTTTTTTTACTAGTTAGATAATTTACCAGCTCACAGGACTTTACTTTGTTCAATGTAATGAATTATATATTTTGAGCCTCTCAATCAGTGCTATTTAACAGAGTTTATATAGCGCTTTGATAATTCAGAACTAGCTAAACGGTGATATTGAATTAAAAAATGATATATAAATCACAATGAATCTTTCACAGATATATAATAGCTCATAAAATCGTGTAGCAAGTGTCAATTGTAGACAATATAATAGACTACACCAAGAAATATTTGGGAATACATTCAATTATAATAAGTTTATTGCTTATAATATTCAGATTGAAAATCTAGAATATAGATTTACATATGTATACAATATTTTTTGAACACAAACCGATCAATGTAAGTGAATAACATACCAGCTATAATCATCAGAAAGTTTTGCCCGTACAAGATATGAATTGGCTTAGCATAACTTTCAATTCAAAAGAAAGTAAAGATTTAAGTTAATATATTACAATCATACTATGGTATTAACTTATGTATTCACAATCATATTCCAAGTTTACGGTCTGATTGTTGCAAAGTCATATTGCACTAGTTGCTTTCCCAAAGTAAACTTAGTAAACGTCCATAGGACAACTCATGAGAGCGTTATGCTCTACCGGTTGAATTCATTACTGGATATATATGACATTTGTGTCATACACTTAAAACTACTGTAGGATGATTGAATTTGGTGTAATAATAACCTGTATTTTGACATCTTGACATAGTGATATATTTAACTACACTAAGTATGCTGGCCATAAATACTGAGTTTGTCAATTTCGTTGTATAGCTAACGGATATTATTACTATAAGATACTGGTATATTAAATCATTAAATTTTTATTATATACAGTGAAATTTGATTTGCTGCAATCTACAAATAAATAATAGCTCATCAGTTTGTCGTGAACAATATAATATGATGAACAATAATGCACCTCTTTAGTACCTCAATGGAGTTTCGATCATCCAATCAAATAACTTGATTTTAGTAAATTATAGTGCTTTAAATTTTGATATCTGACTATGACCATTACCGACAGATTGTGATAACTATCTACCGCCTTTATTATAATTCACTAACTACAATGTCGACACTGTGTTCTCAATAATCATAGTCAGCTTTATGGCCTTCAAATAATTCTTTATCTAGCTTAGCATACCAATCAATACAGTTTAATTTTTTATGTTCTGAGACATGAGAGCTACCTAAACACTCAGCGGGGTTTTAGTATTTGCTAATTGTTGGGTGTAACAACGTATCGTGAATCAAAGTTTTATTATAAAATTAGCTATGAAATTAAAATACGAATCTGGCTCAAAAAACAACTTCTTTTACTAATACCCTGAAGCAAGTACCTGATAGGGATACAAATGAAAGCATAGAAATCTGGGTGTGAGCGCCTTGATCCTGTCTTTAACAGAAGCAATATTTCAGATTTTCATAGCTCCGCAGTTTCACACTTGACATGCTTTACGGCTAATATAAAGTACGTTCATACTTTCTCCAGCATGGACGGTAACTCAGGATGCTTGGTTGATTATTCAGTATAACAGGAAAGATATTGGCAATTACAGAGGGCTCAACACGTTGGATCATGCTCAAACAGCACAAGCATTTAGCTACGTATAGTGAGAAACTTGGAGTGTTTTTGAAAGCATCAATTGTCTTTACCATGAACACTGTCAGAATAAGTTTGTTCCAAAGTTATCGCATATATAATCCAAAAAGGTTTCCAGAAGTTGGCATGTTACTAGATTCATAGTAACTCAAATATCATTGAAGACAACTTGAGCTAAGATTTGTAAATTTATATATAAGCCAATATGCTCTTGAAAAATCCTACGATTAATGTTTCTTAATCGGCGAACACTTACTCTAAACATAACAGCGTTCTGTATGATACACGTAGCGCTTGAACACAATATCTCGTCGATATAGTTTTATTGAATGGCAACTATCGATATTTTGCAAACAACTTTCACATGTTAAGTTTGCAACTCACAACTTTTATTGGATAGAGCTAACAATGGTGATCAAATCCGGAAAATCGAGATTCAGGCAGAGATGAAGCGCTTTTTTCTACTCAAATTCATATTGTATATATAGGCATATATGTCCGGTATGCATCGTTGGCCACATTATGTGCTTTTCGGAGCTTTTATACGTAAATTAAAAAGGGCAAAAACAAATTAAAAAGAAATCGACCTATCAGAGTAAAGTGGACGAGTGTAGCCGAACAGGTACCTACACAATGCTAAGTAAAGGTTCGAGGTTCCATATTTGATGGCTGCATCTTCGATGATTTATGACACAATTTGACAATTACATCCGCCGTATATTCTATTATTCATAAAAGCTATCTCTCAGTAGGTCATTTTATTCAAATTGAAGCATTTATAAAAGTAATATAAATCCTTTGCAGCAGGACGGATAGCATGATTGGAAAAAAAACAGTTGGAATAGAAGTACCGGTGTGTCTAAAGCCTAAGTTTTCCACACAACATTGACTGATCATTTCGACAAAAAGAAACCTATTTTACACATAATTTCTGCGGTAGCTTAATTTTATAAAAGATCCCACTTAAAAAGAAGACTAGAACTAGTTTAGCTAAGACATTTCAGTCCTGTGATTTAGCTCATGTCAAACATAGATGTCTAAAAAAGTAATGATAACAGTTAGCAGCTTCATCTATGCTTCGCCATGAAATTTGACGGAAAATTGAAAGAGACTAAAGCTCGATCCAAAGGCAATCTAAACTAGTCAGATTGCGAATACCCCATATTCATAGAACCACTGAGTCTTGTAACGCTCTTTTTAATCCGAAAGCCGGTCAGGCCATTACCTGGTGAGTTGACTGATGTGTGATGCATACAGTACACCAACTATTTTTCATCTTGCCCTGGCATTTTTAAATTAAAAGAATGTAAATTTTTAGCTTTGTGGCATAAATCTCTACAAAGCTGCACCGTTTAAAGCAGAGCGATTGCTAGTTTTTTTAGCTATTTTTGTATTGAAGTTGGCGTAAATACAGTGTACACTGAATGACGGCGTGCTTCACAAATATCACGATCAACACTGACTGGCTAGGTTTGAAATGGAACATTCCTCACATAGCTCTGTATGCATACTCGTTTAGTAGATTTCATATTTGTATTCAGCTTAGATGGCTTGCAGTTTTTCCGAGTCAGGTTCTAACAGATTGACACTGATTTATTCTATAATACAATACATTGCTCAATTTTTGTGGGAATATTCTGGCTATTGGCTCCCAGTTACACGAGATGTCAGTCTGTTCCACCGTATTGGAATCCACGGTTGAGCCTTGGGTAAAACGAGCAAAATTAACTATTATATTGGTGCTGCTTACTTTAATTTCTGGTGTTCATCTTGAAAATGAAGCAAAAAGACTCCATTATACTTTTCTGTCAAATATATATAGTATATACACATGTAGAGACTACAGTGGAACATCAATGTAACTGACATTTGGACAGGTTAATGTGTATTTAAGTCATTCGTGTCTAATAAACTGGTATTCATAACTTGTCTATTTATCAGACTAGACTAGACAGTTTCTTGCTAAAATTGATTCTAGCGTGTGTTCAAATTCTTTCTCTTCATGAAAAAGATTATCAAAATATTACTGTACTATTATAACACAATGTAATCTTTGGACGTCTATGTGTAAACTCGTCCCAGTATATTGAAATGCCTGAATTGCTCAATATCTTGTCTCTTCAAGATTCCATCTCAAACCTTTTTTTCCGTTGTTTTAGTCTGCTTTACCAAACACATTTTTACGTGATACTACTTGCAAACAAAAGAGATATGCGTTTTTGTACTATTAATGAACGTAGCGCATAACTCGTTTGGTTACTATCGAAATCGAGGCTAGCAGAAATGTACAGATCTGTTTAGTCTTACAATCTTGATTGGAAAGATTTATGGAGCATTGCCTTAAGTAGAAAGCATCGTTTCGTGATTTGTCAAAATGCGTCTACACAATTTATACTCGCCATGTACAAGTACGTGAGGATAATAGTGTATGCTTCTGAAACCTCTAAAATGTTTGGCGCGCGCGAATCAATTTGACTCGAATATGATTCAAGCATAATTATCCCGTGGTCTTTGATATATTAGGTGCTGATCATCGTATACTGTATATACACATCACCTAAAAATATGTCTTTATGGCCTTGCAGCAAGTATTTTCAACTTGTTATAGGAGACATTATTGAAAAAGGTCGTATATAATATGCTATTTTATTATAGGCTCTACAAGCTCTTGAGTACTGAGCGCATAGTCATCCATTCTCTCATACATCTTAAAGATTTTAGGACAGGGGACTGGAGTGCTATTGGCGGTGCTTTTCGGATGGTAGGGCGGTGATAAAAAGGCCGAGAAATTCAAAGCTTAAGGTTTACCTGAGCCTGAGCCTGAGCCTGAACCTACTGCTTTGCTAGTAATTCTCATAGTAAACATTAATCTCAACCAACTTTTTATGAAGATTTTTTGGTTTGAATTTTTTCTAAGAATATTATTTTTCCCTCCTAACCTTCCCTCGTTCCACCACCATTAAGCCAACGTCTCGACAGTTTATTTGCATCAAATCCACGTCTTCTTGCTAGCTGAGAGCTCAACGATCACGCTTCTCTGTCGAATCAGCTGATAATATTTTACAGTGGGCTCCTTTTCTGTAGATTCTGCTTTATTTTTATTTTAAATTTTTTTTTTGGAAAATACTTGAAAATTCAATATCGATCTTATTGTTTCATTTCTTGTCGCTTCTCGTTCTCAAGTTGTTAGTACTACGCCCTTTTATTTTTTCAGCTTTCACATTCGACATACTGGTTTTACTTCCAACTACGACTAAAATTCTCGATAATGAGTACGGGTACCACAAACGGATCTTCTAACGACCTGATGGTACCAGTATCAACACAGAATACTACCACGACAGAACATGCTTCCTCGAACACAACGTCGGCGACTCCTTCAACGACTGTCCCGCAGCAACAGCAGACTCAAGGCAAGTCTAACTCGGTCTCAGGATCTAGCTCAGGAACAAAAGTGAACCAATCAGTATTCATCCACAAACTTTACTCAATGCTTCAAGATGAGTCCATTCAACATTTAATTTCATGGACCGCGTCGAATGAATCATTTGTAATATCACCGGGTGAAGAGTTCTCGAAAGTTCTTTCTCAATATTTCAAGCATACAAATCCGGCTTCATTTGTTAGACAACTCAACATGTATGGGTTTCACAAAGTGAACGACACCTTTCATGGCACCAGCTCTTCTTCGAATAATAACGACCCCAGTAATTCTAATGCTAATGCTTCTTCAAATGCTAACTCTAATAACAGTACAAATTCAACTTCCCAATGGGAATTCAAACACGGGACAGGTTCCTTTAAGAGAGGCGATGTTGAAGCGTTAAGAGGTATAAAAAGACGAGCGTCACGGCCTTCGGCTGTTCACCGTGACAACATATCGCTAAAACCTGTATCGCTTTCTGTTCCTTCTACTCCGCCAGCAGATTATGGAACACCACCTCCTACGTCAGGACCGCCAGGTGCGCTAGCAGTTCAACAACAGATGCAGGGCCATAATCACCCCCCACCTCAGAACTATCTTCCGCATCACCACTCTCATCCCTACTACCCACCACCGGAAAACAACCAAGAGGCTCGGCTATCATTTCTTGAGTCTTCTTTATGGACAATAAAAAGTTCACATGCGAACCTGCTCACAAAGTATAATTCTTTGATAGAATTCTGCAAACGCTCTCAGAACGATAACATATATCTCATCGATACTATAATTAAACTTCTTCCAGATATCACTAGTAACTCTAGCAACAACACTGGTACGAATCAGCAAGTAGATGCGAATGTGCTTGGAACCGAATTGACTAAAATGAGAAATCGTTTGCAATTAGATGTGAATTCTTTAGGAAAGCTTTTAGTAGATGAACACGTTTCTGGCCAATCACCATTCTATTCTTATACAGGACCTGCCGGCTCATTCCCTTCACAAAGTATACACTCCGTGCCGTATCATCTACAACCCCACACCAAAACAGAAATATCGTTCTCTAGCTCTAGAGAAAGAGCATCATCGATTCTATATGACCCCCTGGCACCGGCTCCCAACCCAACCTCACCTCGCCAACATGTCGAAGAAAAGCCGATACCCACGTCTGCTCCTGTTAATCATTTACATAGGCAATCTGCTCCTGGCGGAATGACCCATTCATCACCTAATAATTCTACACCTTCCTCTCCAACTTCTAGACACAACGAACTTCATTCAATTCATCAGCAACAAATGGCAAAGTCACCTAAACCCCCTCATTCTCAACAACATCCGCATTATTATAACGAAACTCCATCGTCTCCGCGTGCGAACTTGTTACCCCCACATGGACCACCGTCCCGTGATCAACGACCAGGTTCATTTCCATTTGTGTCCTCATACCACAGACCTTCCTATGGCCAGTCTGCCATTCCTAGCTCTAACCCGTATGGCGCACCAAGTAGCGGTTTGTCTAGTGTTTCAACTGTCATGAATAACAACACAAACAATTCCATCAATAATGGCCCAGGAAATATTCCAAGTTTACTAACTGTCAATAGCTCGTCTGGTTCACTCTCTTCTGGTCCCCTCGGACATTTAGGAGCTCCCAACAAACTCAAAACTGAAACAATGGCACCTTTTCGAAGACACACTAGCGGAGAAATATTACAATCAGGTACAGTTCCGCTGCTGAATAATGCGAGCTCTGTTGTGGGAACAACGGCCCCATTATCTCTTAGCACTCCACCGGACTCAAGTAGTAGGCATAATAGCAATGCTAGCAGCAACTCGGCCTCTAGCTTGTCTAGATTTTCCCAACTACAACAGAATGTAATACCGTCGATAACTGTGGAGTCACAAACGAACACGCACTCTGGAGGTAGGAGTGTACTTTCGCTGTTAAACCCAACGTCATCTACCGAACCAAAAGAGGAAAAGCGTCACATAACGCCAAATAATGCAGCCGAAGAAAGGATGGAGTCCGACCGAAAACGGCTGAAAGCCCAGTGATTTTATAGCTATTACTTAACGTCATGACTTAATAATACTCTTAATTATTTTCCAGTTTATCATAAGATGATTGAACGTATATATATTCTTCATGGTTACTTGTCGAAAGGAATTTGGGATTGTAAATGAAAAGTTTACCATCCTTCAATATTTAACTTGTGTAAACTAATGAACTGAGATGGTAAGTATAAATGGCACGAAACAAAATTCAAACAACAGACTGTAAAAAATTTTGGAATATCTATGTAATGTGTAAATTCTTTCTGCTTACTAGCAGTACCTGTTGGCACAGAAATGCGGAGAGGTATCAATAAGCCTGCTGCCAGTCTAGGACATAATAGTGGGTTAGAGTCGTAGACTGAACAACTTGGGAACACTCCTTTCTAATAACTGAAGTAGTATCAGAATAAATGCTCAAATGTATTTAGCACATTTATACGTATCTATATCTTTGAACACCATAATACATAAGTTATCGCGACGTTTCAGAGTAAGCTTCAAACTTCTTGGGTTGCGATGCCTAATATCTTGATATTAGATCTTACCGTTATATTATTTCTGAAAGATTACCTAATTACACTACAACGTCGAAGTTGGTATTGAGCTTTAAACCCAAATTGTCTACTGTGAGATACAGAAGTAATAAATTTAATCTTCCCTTTTCACCTGAAATTATTTTTGACTATCATTAACACAGCCATACCTCAACATATTGGTTTTTCGATATCAGATCAAACCGCATAACCGATATCAGCTATACTGATGGACATATCAAAGTCGAAAAAAGAAGAAATTGCAAGAATTCTTGCTCTAGTGAACGAAAGTGAACGCAATCCTAGTAAAGAAACTATCGAACCAGCGCTACTAGCCAGTCTTCGCTACTTCACACGAGATCCGAAAAAAGTTCACATATTTTGTCAACCCAAAGTTGAGAAGATATCATGTATGGCATTATTTATTTTTGGCTATCGACAATCCCCACAGTGTGAAATGTTTTTAAAATTTATTGGTGCAAGTCTATGGTGTCCCGCATGTGCGACAAGATACTATTACGTGATAAAAATCTTTGAAACTAGGCTACACGATGTATACAAATTCGAAGAAAGAACTATCGAACATTTGACAAACCTGATTTTAGAATTCAATATCAATCGTCTCAAATTACACCTGAAAAGTCTTTGGTCAGCGTTGTTACTCGGCGCACCAAGCAACAAAAAAATCAAAAAGAGAATGGTTTATATATACGAATTTTTGTACAACCCGCGATTGTTAGACTTAGATGGAAGTGGTGAGATCACGGAGCTTTTCAGAAATGTTTTTTCAACGCTTGACACTAAGGGGAAAGTAATATGTGACACCTTCAACGATTTCTGCCCATTGGTTGTTACATTTTTGTTTGGACAGGAAGAAAGATTCCAAGGTTGGGCTAGAAGAGTTTTCAGAGAAACAATAAAAGATAAGCCTTTGACATCCAAAAAGTTTGATATAATGGTGGTACAAGCATTTGAGGATGCAATTGACAAAGGCAGCCAATTGTCCGATGAACAACTGGTGCCATTTTGCTACTCTTTATGTGACCTCGTCACTGCTTGTGAAGCAGAAGTTTTCATCCATTTATCATCAGTGATGAGAAACAATGTTATTACATTTTTGACTGAGATATTACTTGATAGACCTCAGTATTGCTTTCCTGCTGCTTTACTTGCATTGTCAATAATGTTGTCGAAACTTGGAACAAAATTTTGGGATATGGCGCACAATGTCACTCCTGCAACTCTTTTGAAGTCTATTGTTGAAAATAGAAACTTGATGAACAATGAGTTCTGGATCCCATCTGAAAAAGAGACTGTTTTTGAGTATAAAGAAAGTCCAACTTATTTGATAGGATGGGTAGTCCCTTTTTACCAAAGCTGTCGCGATAACGACCTAAAAATCATTGAAGGAGTTCTGCCTAAGATTACTAAAATGCTGATGGTTTTGGAAGATCCGAGTTTGCCTAGGTCTTTTTACATAGACCTACTGCTGATTCTTAGAACTGGTATTAGACTCAATATTCAAACGGCATCACCTTTTGTAATTGCAAAGGATTTGGAAAAAATATTTGAAGTTAGACAATGCGTCAACAACTTAGCTCCTCTTTTAATATCTCAACACAAAAGGTTTGAAAGATGTCAAGATTCCGAAATTCCTATTCAAATTTCTGAAGTTGTTTATGGGTCTATTTTAGCAGATGTTTTAGCAGGAAACGTAGAGTCGCCCACTAGCAGTGTTTCTATCACTAAAAATACTCTTTGGGAATCGATTAACAAACCCTCTACTTTGAATGTCTCCTTAGCATCTGCTGTTCTCAAAGCCATTTGCTTTACCGTGTTCATTGAAAGACCCCCTATATCGAGCCTTCCAAATTCGACTGCTCTGCCGCTAAATGAATCATCAGAATATGCTATCGCTTCCACTTGTACTTCACTTGAACGTATTACTCGAATGAAAAAGAATGAAATATTTAGACTACTAAGTGACGATACTAATCTTCTTGCGATCACATTAAACATGCTTTCTACGGATAAGAACCTCAAGGAGAATGCAACATCATTATTTCTTTTGTTCACAGACACACGCGATGGTACACCTTTAGCTATCACAAAGTTTCTTCTAAAAGACTTGTCGCGCGCATTGAAAGTATATTCAGAGGCATCAAAAATGGTCAGGATGTCGTATACTTTAAATCCGACCCTCGAGTTGTTTAATATTGGAACAGATGTGTTTGACACTTTAAATGTTGAACAAGGTTTGGCCTTCAGTACATTGAAAAGTGACGCTGACAATGAGCTATTCATCTTTTGGACCGAAAGTTGGAAACTTATTCGGCACAGTTGCAATAATCTCAGAAGGTGGTCAAAGATGAACACACGCATCAATCTAGCGCAACTGGCTAAGTCCATAATCGATTTTATGTACCTATTGAGCGGAAACTTTGACAACTTTCTAAAATTTCTTCCCAGCTACTTCCGTGAACCTAAAGTCATCAGTGAGATTATTATTGCACCTGTGGCAGATGCACTCCCCGACGTACTTGGACTATTGAGACTCAAAAATAAAACTTCACTTTTGTATAGCTACAAAACTGTTATTTTAATCGTCAAACTGCTAAAATATTACAATTACCCACCGAATAGACTTACTGAAGTTCATTCCATTCTGCGTGCAATGATACCTCAAAGTCACAACCTGACAGAAGAACAATTGGAAAACCTGAAACGAGAGATAGTTGTTCCTGAAAAAAGTTTGACACCTGAGCCCAAAGTTCAAGAGAGTTCGGTAGTAATTTACCCTATTTCATCAATTCAGTCCCCCAAACTGAACCCGGTCGGAACTACGGATAGATTTGGAGAAAGACCTCACCCCAATTTAACTCTAGAGTCCATAGATGGAATCTCAAACCAACCTCAAACGTTGACTACAGGTTTTATTGAATTAAATCCACCGACAGAACAATCTCTTACTGGAACTTTTGCAAATTATGAAACCGCGCCTTCTTCAGGAGAACACAATATGTCCGTACAATCATCTGATGGATCTGGAACTACTACAGCAACCGGCAGCAAAGAACTAGAGATCCCTCAATCTGTTGGAAAATCACAACAATTAAGAGATGCTGTTTCCGAGGTGGCTTCAACTATGGTTAATACTCAGGGAACTTTACTTACCAAGGAACAAGTCAAGCTTCAGGAACTTAATCAGCTTCAGGCGAAACTTCAAGCTCAAGTTAAAGCGCGGGCTGAAGCTAAGGCTAAAGCTCAGGCTGAAGCTCAGGCTCAAGCCGAAGCACATGCTATAGCGCAGGCTCAAGCTCAAGTCGTAGCACAGGCTCAGGCTCAGGCTCAGGCTCAGGCTCAGGCTCAGGCTCAGGCACAGGCACAGGCACAAGCACAAGCACAGGCTCAGGTTCAGGCACAGGTTCAGGCACACGTTCAGACACAGGCTCAAACACGGGCTCAGGAAAAAGCACATGTCCACGCTCCAGCTCAGACACAAACACAAACCCAAACCAAACCCCTAGCTAAGAATCGCGCTCTTGATCAAATAAAAAATCAGATATCGTGGAATGTCACAAATGCTCCAATTACTGAAAAAAAGCTAGCTCAGGAACGGATCCAGACGCCCGACAACGAACAGATTCAAACGCAACATCAAAATCAAAGTCATATACAAACTAAATATCGATCACCACCCAATCAGTCTACTCAAAACCAGGTGCCAAATAAAATACAGGTCCAAGCTCACCCAACATCTGTGCAAGCAAAAAAACCAGAGGAAGTTAATGCAAAACAGGCCCAGTCCCAATTCATTGATGAACGGCCTCAAATGTATCCAGCAAATAAGGGATTGGCAAATCCTACGGAACTAGACAGTACAGGATTGTCAAAGCGAGTTAATGTATCCAACAGGATACAGTTTTTGAACCAAGCTAATGCTACTACAGAAGACACATCTCTACCTGCTGAAAATACAAGAATCACTTCCAATGAGCTCAACGGTACTGAATTGAATCAAAATGATTCTTTACAAGAATTAAAGCATGATGGGACGCAAACGGAAACCACAGTATTGGAAAACAAATCTAAAATCCCATCCGTCAAGTCATTTGCCGATCGTTTGTCTAACTTTGGTTCTGCACTCTATGAATTTCCTGGTACTTCCGTCAAGTCTCGAAATAAAAAGAGCGAATCCATAAATACATTTTTCGATACAGTTTGCAAATGGGATTATTTTCTTGAAGATGTCGAACCTGAAGAGGTCTATAAAAATGATGGACAAAACGGAACCTTGCAAAGTCGTCACATATTTAAACGATATGTTGATTATATGAGGTCTTTAGTTTTTTATTCCTGTTGGAATCATATTATGAGGTCAAAGTTCACAAACAATGAGAAGCCATTTAGATCGAAGGTAATAAGCTGGTCTTTTGAAGGGAAAGGCCATTTCAAGTTGGAAGGTACTATCAATGGAGTAGATTCATCTCATGTTCTCTCACCACGATCAATTTATCTGGTATATGTACCTCATGATCCGTATAGTGATTCTGAATGTATACCAGAAAATTTACAGTCATACTCTTTGGCAAGGCTCGTTAATCTTGATGATAAATTCACATTTCTTCTATCTCATCCAATGAGTGTGTTGGCAAATCATATGAAGAATGGTAACGAATTTCATGTATTGCATGTTTGCGATTTGAGTTTCTGGATGTTTTCGTACAACAGCTTAGACTACATGTATTATTCGCCCCTGCTCAAAGACTTTTTGAATTACACAGTGAGCCTCGGGCTCGAGTCTCTGGAGCTGGAAAAAGCGCTGGCCGACAGTTTCAAAATTAGTAACAAGGAAGCTTTCATACTAGCTATTTCACATAAGCGCAAAGGGTTCAGCGTCATAAATGGGTATGTTTTTTTTTTTTTTTTTTTTTTTTTTTTTTTTTTTTTTTTTTTTTTTTTTTGGACATGTTATATTCTAACAAGTATGCAGAGGACCTGGAACGGGAAAAACAACGATGGCTTGTATGCTAGTTTCTTTATACCTTACTGAAACGTATCCAATGGAATGTGTTGGTAAGGGTTCCCTGAAAACGAAACCTATTCCTTGGGGCAGCAAAATCGTTGTTTGTGCACCTAGTGATAACGGTTTAATGGAACTTGCTTCCATGCTATCGGCAGGACTTGCATCTACAAGAACGAAGCGCCTGAAAGCAAAATTTACTGTTTTCTCACCTCAAGGAAGTTCCGAAATAAAATCGAAACTTTACTGTCTTACTGAAATAACTCGCCGAAAATTTGAAGCCAAGGTATTAAATGAGGTTCCCAAAATACGCGATTTAAAGCAAAAACTCAAATTGCTTCAGACTAGTGTTGAAAATCTACTTTTCGAAAAATCTCAAGCTTCAACAGATGAGAAGAAGATTCAAATACAGAAAAGCATCGATTCTACTAACAACCATATTGAGGGCATTGAAAACCAAATCTCCATGTTGGAAGATTTAAAAGTCAGGGCAGAGTATAAAGCCTTCGAAAAGAACACTATCAATGAAGTTATAGCTAATACCCAAGTGATTTTGTGTAAACCCGAAGATTGTGCTGAATTGAAGGAAATGTTGTCAAATGGCGTGCGTTTCGAAACTCTAATTGTTGATGATGCTGATAAAGTATCCGAAATGAAGTTTATCATAACTTGCCAACTATGTGCTTCGAATGTTATCTTGATTGGAGACAAATATCGAAGTGTTTTGTCTGTCCCATATGATAAAATACAACGCAAAGTCGAAGATTCTCCATTCTTTAGATTTTGGACAACGCGGTCAGATATAAATCTAACGTTGCCCCAACAGTATCGCATGCATCCAACAATTTTCAACTTTTTTGCAAAAGAATTCTTGGATAGTGAAGTTCATACGTACAAGTACAATCAGAAACATTTCGATCAAGTGTGGTTTAGGAAATCTGTACTTACAAGTTACAATTTTTTTGATATCGCAAACGAGCATAAAGTTGTGGATAAATTTGACACCGACTGCGCTAACGAATTAGAAGCTAATGTTGTTTTACAAATTTACAAAGCATTTTTGAAAGTTCCTCAAAAGAGTACAAAAGGTCTGACGGTTGCTGTGATATCTCCATACAGACGTCAACTACATATGATACAAGACATGATTTCTTCCCACTTAACTGCCAGGCCTTTACCGGAATTTCTTACCGTCGATGAAGCGGAAGAAAATGTTTTTGATATTGTTATATTGACTTGGGTTACACCAGTACTCGATGCCGATGGATACTACAGTAGGGACACACGGTTGATGTATACGGCTCTTTCAAGAGCTAGATGTGCATTATGGATTGTTGGATCTTCAAAAGAATTGTTTTTAAATTTGCATTGGCAAAAACTAGTAAAAAATAGCCAAAATCGAGGATATTACGTTTTGGCGTCACCTGGATTCTTGGAGACAAACTCGACATTGAAAAGAAAACTTGAATCAGAATCGTTAACTTCATCTCCAGCGAAAAGGCAGGAAACCGTTAAAGGAGGAGATGAACAATCCTCATTTGACAAAAACAAACAGAATGCTAGTAAGTTATCTTTTTTGAATACAGCAAATCGAACAGAAGCCCCATTAGATTTTGGCGATAGACTGGGCCAAACCAATACAAATATGGCTAATGAGTGGAATAGTACAGAATCTGATATAATGAACAGCCCGCAAATAGGTGTTTGGGACAGCCCAGTGGATGTTTGGACCGCGAAAGACAATAAGGATAACGATAAGGATACTAGACGGTTTGAAGACAGGGGCTTTTAATCCTAGGCATAAGCATATTGTATACTTTAGCACATGGGGGGACTGGGGAAAAATCATTGAACATATCGCAAACTTCCAAATGATATCTGTCGTGGCTATTAAAGTTGAGAAAAATATATTTATTATTTTAATGTCCGCAATATGAAAAGCTATACTAATTTTATATATTAAATATTTATAGAAATATACTGTTTATAACGAGCTTTACTTTGATTTATCATGACCCAGAATTCAGACCGCATGGTAGAGGACATAAGCATTAGTAAAGGAGCCACAAAATGGTATTGTTTCTATTTCAAACTATTATTGTATGATAGCGTATGGCCATTTGTTGGCGTGCAAGTCATTTTGTATTTTTTCGTGTGGAGAATATGGCGAAAGATAATTTATGCTATTCTTGTTGAAAACAGTACGTTTTCATTCGTTTCTAAAAGTTGTAATACTAATTGATGGCTTTGAGAAATATTATGCATGTGTGCAAAAAAAATGGATTTTGTAATCTCTGTTTTCTTATATACATCTAGTTGAGTTTGTAAGAATTTCAGAGATCAGAAAACTCCTGATATTGCCACTGATCCTTCATGAAAATCCACTTTTGATTGACATAATGTGGAATTACTAGTATTTTACTGCAGTACAGCGGTGTTCTTGATCTAATTTATTTGCAAGCTCAATTTTGATTGGGATTAATTGAAGCTAAAGACGGCTGTTACATAAACTATACAATTATTACCGTGGTAAACAGGCTCATGATAGTGGCTGTATTTATTACAATGTCAAAAGTCAGTTTGTTGCAAATATTTGTCTATCTTGACAAGTCTGTGAAACGGTAGATGAAACCTGGGCTGCTAGTTGAGCGCGATACACTAGTAAACTGACATTGGTACTAAAAAACTGTCAAATTCTTACTCTATAAGCTAAATGCATCTTGAGATAAATTTGCAGGGTGTATAGTACATACAATGGTGTCGTAGAATCAACATCGTGCTGGCAATGGGAAGGTTTGTATTATAATTCTCAAGACAGAAAATTGTCAAAAATGGGATAAGGTATATGTTACATAGAATATCGGCATATAGACTCAAACAAAACGTGGGTCCCGCAGTTCGCGCGTATTCTTATAATTTTTGAAATCTTGTGAAGTTCACCCCTAACCACCTAAGTCAACTTAACAACACGGTGATCATACTTTGTCTACAGAAACTTCAAGATCAAACATACCCAAGTTCATATATAACAATACTCAACATGTCTACTGCTACTGGTAATCTCGATAAGGTTCTCCATAGAACTGAACAAAAGTATGTTTATACCATGTTAACTTCAACTCAGTCAGAAAGCTAATGATATGGATTTAGGATAGCTGATGGACAATACTACGAAGCTCACCAAACTGCCCGTACAATTGTTGCCAGATACGTGCGAACCAAACAATATTCTTCGGCAATTCACATCTTGACATCTGTATGCTCTTCGCTTCTCACTGCGCACCAATACGGTAGTGGCTCCGACCTTCTGCTCTACCTTCTCGAAGTGTACAAGATCAGCGGCACAGCTGTAGACACCACCTCCAGATCCCACATCCTCAAGCTACTAGCTCTGTTCCCCTCCTCCGAACCAACATTGAAAAAAATTGCATCCGAAACAAACTCCTGGTCGCAAAGTGATTCAGAGCTTAACCACGTGCTCGGTGAGAAATTCGTGGAGGCTGATGACCCGTATTTGGCAGAAAAATATTTGCTGGTAGGAACAAGAGAGTCGGCAACCGTGTTGGCAGACATGCTGTTTGAATGGTACAAGGAGGTTAACGAAATTGAGCGGGCACCTCAATACATGTCGCGTGCAGTCCTTGGGTACCTGACAGTAATGAATATCAGAGATGCTAAGGTTAGTGCAGATAGGTTCTTGGATTTGCTGCAAGAGGCCAATCCAGAGTTGGAAGTAAAGAAAACAGAAAGTATCAGAGTTTTTGACGCAGTACCCGAGCTGAACTTTTTACAATTGCTAATTGACACTTGTCAATACAAGGCCCCGGACATGTACACCCGATTGACAAAGAGATACGCTTCTGAAATCGAGTATATAGGAGCGTGGGGTGCTCCTTTAAACAAGATTGCACAAATGTACTTTGGTATTGAACCACCGAGGAATGCTAACATGTTCCAGGACTTGATTGGGTCTTTGATGGGCTCTGGAGGCGGTAATAAGAGTTTGGGAATGTAATGTGTATATAGAATGTGAAGTAGTGAAGTAAAAGTCAATTAAATCATATTGATACGAATTTATAGAAAAAACTGACATGTATATTTTGTGAGTTAAGATGACTTTATTATGTTAAAGCAATTCTTGTTATCAGTTCCATTGCTTGAGAAGTGAGACTTGACCCTGCCGTATACCTGTATTCACAATACTGAAAAGAAAGTTCTATCCAATATATCGTTAGCAAAAACCCTGCATTCTCACAAAAGTAAACCAACCAGACTTACCTTCGGCATGCCATGTGCATCAATCAAGTGAAGTCTTCGCCTTTGTGGACTAGAGCACACTTTTTCGCATCCTTCAACAAAACAAGAGTACTGCCATATGCCGTTAATATTAGGAGCCAAACAATTTTTCCGGGGTTCGGAGAATATAGAAAAAAAAAAACAAAAAACACATACGACTTTCTCACCTCTCTCTTTTCTAATGTCAAAAAACGGATCGTGATTTTCGGTCAAATGAAGATCTAGATATCGCTCGGAAGGGAAAGATTTGTGACACTGGGAACAGACGAAACTATGGAATCGAGCATGGTGTGATTCAAATTCTGCCATTGAGTGAAATGTTTTTCCTCTAGTGCACATCGGTGGTAGACTACAGGTTATATTGACATCTTTCTGAGTTGTACTAGTTGCCTGCACCTTTCCAGTTCCTCCGTAATCATCTTCGTCTCTCGTTCGTTTCAGTGACCCCATGCCATATCAGATAAAATTTCAGGTTCCAGTATCGATTCAAGAAGAAAAATAAAAAGAGTGTGTGAATTTGCTATTTTCTTTTGCCACTTTTCCCCTTTAAATTTTTCTTCTTACTATCCCCAGGTTTTTTCTTTGAAAAGTACCCTCCTGTTTCCAGCGCTTTTTGTGCACACGAAGAAATATGTCTAAACCTGTCTGATCCCAATTGTACACCGCCGTACCATCTGTGAACCACAACCAGAACGTTTGTGACGTTTAGCATTTGTAAAAGGCTCAAGATGCGCTCACCGCCCGGCGGCTCACCGTTGTCGTCGAATTGCGAGTCGTATACGGTCCCAGAGGCATCTGCTAGTTGGAATGCTGTGATGTTGTGAGACGCTTTGGAGACTTTTTTGTCGTGGGTCTTGAGGTAGTCCAGTTTGGCATACGCGTCGGTGGCAGAAGTTATGGGAATGGCACGGCCTACGAATACTGAACGCCGGTCAGTCACCGGATCAGTCACGAACCAGGTTGCAGTTGAAGGCTGGGGACCATGTTAGCCATGAGTTGGTATATTGATGGTGCTATTTACTTACGGTTTGACTGGAACCGTACATTCGTTTAAATGCGCGCGATAACATTTTACAATGGTGGTTGGGAGAAGTGAAAAATTGTGAGTGACGATTTATCACCGTTGGGTGATTCAAAATAGACGACTCTGTAACTATCGTTCATCATTGGCCGCATGAGGTTCAAGACTTTGAAGTGATTACTATTGAAGTGCTGACTTCTTGATAAAACATACGAGGCTATTAGTGACTTTCCCATATCTTTGGCCATAGAAGGCCTGGGTGGAGATAGGAAAATCAGTCACGGTCACAATCACAATGTTGCTGTGGTGTACTATTACACACCCTGTACCATAACCTTCTTAGCATCACAGAATATGGAGTAATACCATAATTAACATTCTATATAAACTCGGGATATATACGTTTTGATGATTTTTCATTAATCTTAACCAGACTCCGTTTAACATGAGTTATAGCTATTTTGGAGAAGCACCAATATATACTGGGATTCTTCGGTATTACTACAGTGATTACCCTAGTAAGTCGAGCTTTGACAAATACCCAGAATCAGAACACAATCCCTATATCACCCGGGCCGAGTATGCACTCTCTGACAACTCTACCATTCTTGATGATTCAGCAGGTAGCGTTTATTCCGTACAGGTTCCTACTGGAGAGGTTTTTAAACGCCTTAATGCACGACAAGTCCGGGAGTTGGATCAAGGGATCAGACAGCGAGCTGAGAGCTATAATGAGTACTCATCGGTACAATACTTACCATATTTGACTCCTGATACAAGCACTCGGACAAGATCAGAAAGCCTAAAAGTCAAACCTAGCCCGGAAGTTACGTTTCGACAGAGACAACGTGAAAGAAATTTCGTGTCGGAGTCGCACGAAGCTTCCGTGAGTTACGCGACATCGGAATCTAGAGGTAATCTGAGACATCAGCACAATAAAACTAAACATGCACAGAACCAAAGTATACAAACATTCTATACAGCTCAGGAACATGCAGAAAGCAAATCGGGCCACGACAGCCAATTGAGAAATAGCCATAGTGGCAGTCCGAGTATTCAACAGTATCAGCAGACACCTCGTTATGATCCTACACGGTCGCAATCCTCATCTTCGAGGCTTGTCAGTAAAAAATTCTATTCTGATGGAGATGTCAACAAGACTTCGAGTTTCTACACGTCCAGCTCTAATCCCAATCCAGATTACCAAACCTTAGATGTAAGGTCCGGAAAGTCTAAAACCTCGAGGTTAAGTTCAACTGAAAATACGCAGCAGAGGCAAGCTCCTGAAAATGCTTCTAATTACTACAATTACGCCCACAATAAGCGCGATTCACGTGCGTGCAGCGACCCAAGCCCTCAGCGAAGTTATCGTGGCACCGCCGAAATTAGAAGAGCACAGACCCAGCCTACTGACAATGACCAAGCTTATGCGCAAATTCATCTACATGCATTGGCCATCAAGAACGAGAAAACATCGAAGCTTGTTGAGCGTATGGTGGGATTTGACAGAGCCGGGAATGTGGATATGAGGGTGATTTTGGATGCCAGTATATGCTTTATAAGGCTGATTCAGATGCTGGTTGACTGGCGTCAAGTGCGCGAAGACGTTGTGTCGGCCATTGACAGTGGGATAGACCATATTTGGGAAATGATTGGAGTTACGAAATTTGGGTTTAAAGAAGGGCCAACTAGAAATAGGCTGCAACAGTTATTGGAAGAGCTGTATAGAAGACGAGCGGACGGCGTGGACAAGTTGGTCGAGCAGCACGGGGCAAGGGCAAGCGGAAGGTTGAGGAAAGGGGTGCGTAAATTGGTAGATATAATAGTCAGAGGGTGGGGGAGATCCAGACATGAATAAAGGAGGTGATAATATGATAGCTTTTTGGGATTAGATGTATGATACATGTAATGTGTTTTAACTGCGGAAGTAAGCAAGTTTAAACGTGCGATGTTATTTTTATAATACGGTAAGTATAACGTACTGTAGAAGGTTTTGTGAATGGTGATTGAAATAATTATTATTATTATTAGTGTTAAAAGACAAATTTACTATGTGAAACAACATGTATCATAGCGAGGAGTACTTTAATGGGGACCTCAACTAGTTTGAGTTTTTTGTGGTCGGACCTGGAAAAGGATCAAGACATTGATTCTACCAACGTTAACTTACTGTAGTTGTTCCAGAGGGAAAACTCAGAACCTTGATTTTTTTCATCTTACAGTTTACGCGGAAAAAGTAAAACTATCTTCAAGAATTGCACTCAATTTTTTTGTTGTTGTTAAATATATTTGTTTATTTACTGAACGTATGTTCTTTAAAGACTAGTAATTGTTAAAAAACAGTAAATTGTCAATCCTAAAACACATTTGCAAACGTTCACTAGCCCTGATGGAACAAGACGTGCCAGTATATTTATATAAATAGATCACTAAATTTACTCAACGCTGGTTTTTTTTACTGAATGGTAACCAACCAATATGAAGATAGGTTACAGTACGTTGCAGGTACTGTCATAAATGGAAGTTATTGAAGCGACCGTTTATTTTTTTTTGACAGGTTTTATTTTATTCCTTGCAAAGGAGAGAGAAAGAGTATATAAAAATTTAATTTTTGGAAATATTTTGTTTCAGATTTTATTGTATCGATTTTTTTATTTTATTTAGAGTGATTACACTTAAAAGGTTTATGTACTTTTCACCCTTAATTGGAGGGTTTGTGTATCCCTTTGCAAAAGGAAAGGGAAGTGAAAAGAAAATAAAATAAAAAAAACATGGGAGGTGTTTCTTTGGAGGTAGGAGGTTTATAAGACAAGATTGGGTGGAGGAGGTGAGGAGGTTGAAGGATGGATGGTTTTGAAATAGGTGGGTTGGTTTATTGTACTGTAGGTGTGTGGCTGTGAGCTGGTTGGAAGTGTAGGTATAAGTTGTACAACTAAGACTGGTAAATATATCCAAAAAAAACCTGTTTGAATAGTATTCCAGCAAGTAGAGGTGTTATCAAATTTAAGCTCCAAAAGAGATGACTCCTTAAAGGGCCTCAATAGTTTCTTGATCAAGCCTACCGTACACACCTACGAAATATTATCATAATATTCAATAACAAATTTACTTTACATGTCTACACCTAAGTATGAGACGTTACTGTTAAGATGCTATTATCTAAGTTTGCCTGGTACCGATGCCAGCACTTTTGAACTTGTCTAATAACTTATAAGCGTAAGTTCAACTTACAGTGCGTTACGGTTTTTGACCGTTAAATAAGGACTCTGCTAAACTTCGGTTTGTCTTTTGTCTTTAGGCATACATTGAGATAAAAAGATAAGATGTACTGTAGTATTTGACAGAGAGTGGTGAAAAAGGAAAGGTGTAGTTATTTGAGTGTTTGGTGACATGGATCGTCATCGTGGAGTGTATGGTGATAGTTTTTGGTACTATATGTAGGTTATCAAGGTGTGGTGGCAAGCAGGAAGAGAGAAGACTAGTTACTGATTATTACTTTTGGTAAATGAAAGTTGACTTTTTGTGGTAAAGTCGATACGGGTATTATAGACGGTGGATTGGAATTGATTTGACACAAAGGACTTTTGAAGAATGCGATACACCTAGTAGCTATACTTCACCTTCAGCAAGAACTTAATATCATACAATCAGTAGCTCTTTTGAACAAATACAACCAATATATCTACAGCTAATACCTTTAAGCAAAAACAACCGAGACCCTACAGATGTTTCTTAAACCACTTTAATCTGTTCCAAAAATACGCTGTTTTGGCAACAAAAAAGAAGCATGAATTAATCTTAACCCATCGACTACCAGCATTACAAATTAGCACTCTCCCCAGATAATTTTAACCATCCAAACATCATGCGTTCCATTTCGTCAACCACTATATAACCTGCCCAAACTCCCTCCGCTTCTCCAGCGTACTCATATCAATTAACAATCATACATCTGATTGTGATATTTAATCTTTTCCTCATTTGTTTTACTATATTACACACACACACACACACAGGCACAGCAATGGTACCTGCAGTACTGCTTCCACTCGTAACGACGTTCGCCACGCTCACGTTCACAGTCGCCGCCGCCGCCCCCGAACCACACGACAAATCCAGCCCAGACTACGCCATGGACCTTACCGGTGCGACCCACATCATCCCTCTCACCCTCACCAAACCCTCCGGCCCCAATTCCTACACCTTAACCCACAACGGCACCACGACCGTCTACCCAGACCTCCCCTCTGCCTCCGCCGCCTTTACACGCGCGCTGCACGACTACACAACCGAGCCTGTCTGTTTCGTGAACCGGTGCGGCGGGTTGCTGCGGCGCCGTAGTGGAGGTCGGTACTTTGGGGGACCGAGTGGGTCGTTGTTTGAGGGCCCGGGAGGGCCAAGATTGGGACAGGGACCGGGAAGGGTGCCGATGCCGCATGCGAGGAGACCGGCGAGAGTTGTGGAGGAGGATGGGACGGGGAGAAGGGAGGGGGAGAGTTGGGCGGAGGATAATGATGATGGTGGAGAGGAGGTGGTGGTGGTATGGGCGAGGGAGGAGGGAGGAATGCATCATAGGCATGGTAGTGAAAATGCAAATGGGAAGGGGAAAGATGGTGGTGATACAAATGGTATTGGAAATGATAATGACAACGACAATAGTGAAAGTGATGTTGATGGAAACTCCAGCGAAGAAAAAACAGAAGAAAAAACAGAAGAAGAGAATACGAGTACAGAGGCAGATCCAGAGGCAGACGAAGCTGAATCAGACGAGTCCGAGTCCGAATCTGAATCCACTAAATCCAATACCCCATTGTCATTTGACGAAGAGTTCAGGGACATTTACTGTAAAGCCTGCAGTAGCATTGTTGGATTGTTTTGATCCAAGTTATATATTTGACTTTGTGTATAAGCTACAGTATGGTTTTTATGTATCCAAGATTGATGCATTTTTTCTCTCTTTGAGATTGTCATCGGGAAAAACAAGATGGGTACATGAATACAAAGGATGGATTTTGAGATACGATTTTGGGTATTGAGATGTGTAGAATATGTGTAGTATTGATTATGACTTTGTATTAGTGAATTGGATTGTGTCTATATTTAGGTGGGTTGAGATCTGGGGTTGTTTTGATGTTAGTATAGAAGTGCAATTGAACATCTCCTTCTTTTTGTTTCTTCTGAAATTGAATCTTTTGATTGAGTTGTGATTAATCTGGTCATAACTACAGTAATTTGTTGGTACTTGATAGCATAAATTTTTCACAAAATTGATACTTTATTTTCAAATAAACATAGAGTTTTGACAGGAGTACTATATACGGATAGATCCAATTAATTGCCAGACATGTCGATTAACGGGGGGTAATTGTGTCTTAGATGTGAATGGGACAGAGTCAAAAACTTATTAAGTATCGATATATATAACGGGAAGGTATTGTAAATGCGCCTATATAATATTATGGACATTAAGTCTTTTCATGACCAATTAGGACTGATATATTGGTCTTGGTATCTGTTTCTATTTGAGAAGGTGGTTGTTTTGCCTTTTTTTTCTTTCAGGGATTTAGGAAAAAGATCCTACAAAATGAAGATCAAGAAAGTCCATATTTCAGCCTTGTCCAAGTGTAGTACCAGACAAAATTATGTTTGTTTGTTTGTTTACGACAATCTTCCGAGTATTGTATTGTACATTCACCTGCCAACTAACTTAGATTCGTTTTGTTTTTGTTTTTCTTGTTTAGTACAAGTCCGAGAAGGGAGGGTTCTTTGTTTGCTGGAATTGAAGAAGGAACAAACGGACGGGTATGGAGGGGAATTTGGGCAAAGCACTGTGGCCAACTAACTCGCGGCGTACTGTTGGTTGGATTTGATTGATCATTTGAATTTTGTTTAAGCTGTATAGCTGGTTGTTATTGCGTATATAAATACAAATTTATGTGCATTAGTCCATGAGTTTATACATTTTTTTGGGAAGTTGATTTGTTTCTCACGTCGAGACAAGTGGTGAAATGTGGTTTTTGCTCTGGCAGGGTTGACTCTGAGATACTTGTAAAGCTGTTCTTCATATCAGTCAGAAACTGGCAATAAGATAGAATTGTATAAGTTATATAGTTGGAACCGTATCATATTCACATGGATGGAGGTGGAATAGTACGGGACCCCTACGCTAACCTAGGAAACTTTAATGTCCAATGCTGCTTTACTGCTGTTGTTACCACTGCTGCAGGAGGTCAAGTAAAACCAGTTCACAACGGAAGAGCTGCCGTTTAGTTTGCCATCGACACCTAACTGACTATATATGTTGAACCTTTGATATTCTCATAGCATAGATATAGATAGTATTCCAATAATATATCGATATAGTTTCTTGTGTGTGGATATAATTTTTCTTTTTCCATGTAAACAAACGACAAATTTTCTCCTTCTCACCTCTAACAAAACAAGAAAAAAGCCAAAAAACCGAAAAAACCGAAAAAAAAACCATAAAAAACCTCCTTTATACACAAAAAGAGAAAAGTAAAAGAAAAAAAGAAAATTTACACTTATTTTCTTCTCGCTCTCTCTGTTAATTTATAAAACAAGTCCATGATCTCTCTTTTCAACTTATTTTTTTTCTCTTCTTTCTTCTCCTAAATTCATTCATTCTTACCGTTCTGTTCTTTCGTTAACTCGTCGTGTTTGTGCCGTTTTTTCTGTTTCTTCTTATTGTTTCTTTTGGAAAAAAAAAGTCAAAATAGTCGGGATACTCGTCTAACGGTCAAGGTCTAACTTGTAGTCGCTCATTTAAACATCTTTTTGAAAAGAGAGAAAGAAAGAAAATCACACACAAAATCAGCTTTTTACCATACAGAATAAAATGTCATCAGCATCAGCATCATCTTCATCTTCATCATATACCACTTCCTCCTCAGCATCATCATCCCCATACACCCCACCATCCACATCCCCATCACCCCAAGCATACGAGCATTTCCTCCACACCCCAGTAACACATCCAATGGTCCAATACCTCGTCTCCACAACCAGCTCCGTTCTCCCCTGCGACCTGAGTTCTACCCAAGGACTCCTCCCACTCTCCGACTTCATCATCAACCTAATCCACCACTCCAACGTGCAAACGCCGACCCTCATGACCGCGCTCGTGTACCTGTCACGCCTGCGCACCTCACTCCCCGCTGTCGCACGTGGCCTCGCGTGCACCCGGCACCGCATCTTTCTCGCAGCTCTCATCCTCGCCGCCAAATACACAAACGACTCGAGCCCGAAAAATATGCACTGGGCGGCCTACTCATCCGGCCTGTTCACCGTCGCTGAGGTCAACCTCATGGAGAAGCAGATGCTGTACTTGCTCGACTGGAAGCTGGACTTCCGGGCTGACGAATTGTATGCTCTCATCTCACCGCTGGTGGTAACCCCGAGCAGTGTCACCAAACGGTATGAAAGTGCGGAGGATTCATCGGCAGATGCGGGAATGGTGGAGGTGGTTAAACAGTTGGAAACTCCACCGATGAGCCCGGTTAGAACTGGCAGTGCCGGTTGTTACAGCAGCAGTGCTGCTGTTGCTTCTACAGGGTTACAGAAAAATTCGCCGTTTAGAAAGGCGGCGAGAAGGGTACAGACTTTGGCCATGAAACCGGCGACTATTAAAATGGGTCATGGAAGAAGGCTATCGCAGTTTTTGTCTATAAAACAGTAGATTACTTTGGTTTGAAAAAAACACACTATATTATACATATATACATGACATTGTGAATATTTATTTATTATCTATTTTGTTTGTTTGTTTGAAGGTTTGGATTGTGGGAACGGTTTTACTTTGGTGTTTCTCGGTTGTGTGTCTATCAGTGACTGTTGGGCGTTTAGTACTGCTAGTATAGATGGTTTAATTTCAGACAAAGAAAAGGACCATAGAGTCGTGACAAAGTTTTTGGTCTAAGATCAGTACTTATTGTACTAAAATAATGGGGCTTTCACTTAGGTCTGCAATTCCATACCCGTACTTTACTTTCATCAACATAACGGAACCAGTACAGTTTGTCACTACCAAAATCCAGATATTTTCAATTTCTTGCTCTCCACAAGGACCCCTCCTTCAAAAAGCATTTGCCCGTCATAGTCACACGTCCAGTTTGGACCACGGTAGTATAGTGGTATACGGATTCCGGTGGGAAATTGGGACTGGACGGGGGGTGTGATACATGGATGGGGTCAGAGCGGGTCCGGCCTTTGTTGAAGAATAGGTTTTGGTCCTTTATTTTGGGGGTTGTTGTTGTCGCTTTTTGGACCGTAAACTGTTTGACTGAAAGGGCTTAGTTGTTTGACTCTTTCTTGTTATGGAAACCTGTATCTATACAATTGTGGTGACAGTTACTTCGAGCCAATTTATGAACTTGTATGGATACTTCTGTGCAGTGTAAATTTACCTACCGTACGTGGGTATATTAACATCTGATATGATAATATGGTTTGTATACACTGAGAGCTAAATCGCTATCGTTCTTTCTGTATTGAAGAAAAAATAACAGAAAAAGCCCACATAGGCCTAATCTGGCTTATGTAGTGAGGTGCTCAGAAAATAGATCGAACGAGGTAAAGCTACAATTATTGATCCATTGATTCATTCATAATCAATTTATTCTTCTATATCAAATAAGTTGCAACAACTTATAAAATTTTTTTGATATACTAAAACTATTTATAGATTATGCGTTGCGTGCGTATAGATGAATGCTGGCGTAGCGCAGCAGGTGCTACCCAGATGTCCCAGATCGTGTACTCTACTGAGCCCTTTACGTGATGGTCTATGAAACTGTTATCGCTATAGTAGAAAAAAAATACCTGGAATCTAAAATTTAGTAACTGGGAAATAGGCGTTCTGCTTTGGTACTTGTGTGGATTTTTTTATTATCCAACCTCACAATGTCATTTTCTTCCCAAAACCTTTTAAGTTTTCATATTTTCCTTATTACACACAGTCCATCCATATTCCCAATCCCAAAAGTCCTACACCACAAAAATACATTTTTATCTTGCACTCCTCACCGGCACATAGGCACATAGTTACAAAATACAAAGGTTTCAACCCACCAACACGAATTAAGTCTATACCCATAACCATCCCAAGAGAACAAACCCGACGCATACTAATGACATCAACCGACAAATCATCCGAGCTTTTCTCAAAGCTGACCCAAAACATCGCTTCCAAACACACCCTAGTTTCCAGCTGGCTCAGTCCCTCTTCCACCCCTTCCCCTTCCACCACCACTGACACATCCACACCCATACCGGATCTCCCAGTAATAGCGCTCTCCAATTCCACCGCCGGCCTTGGTTCTGCGCGGTCCAAGCACCCGCACGCCAAAGCCGCCACCGGCAGTGGAGTGAAAACGTACAACCAGAACGCGGCGCTAGATAAGATCAAAAAGAAGTTTTCTCAGGGAAAAAAGGGGGTGGTGGAAAAAGAGGATGATGGGGATGGGGACGGAGAGGAGGTTGGGAAGAGAGGGAGCGCGAAAAAAGTGAGAAGATCGTTTTTTGATGAGTATAAGGTGTCGAAGGGAAAGAAGAGGTGAGGGGAGCGGAATCGGTGGGGTGTAGCGGTGGTGGATCTGGGTTATGGTGTTTATTTATTTGTACTGTATAGTGTGTTTGCGTTGTAGGTGCAGAAAGAGGGCTGGCATTTGGTGCATTTTTTTTTTTGATTGGTTGAAAACTTTCGCTCAATGGTAGACTGCATTGTGTTTGAAGGAAAGAAAGAATGTGGAGAAGGTTGGAAAATTGATAATATACGGAACGGGAAAAGGTAATGGTGAATTGTTGATGGGTTGGATGTATGGTGTTTTCACTTTCTTTCATTGTTAATGGTTGTTGCTGGTATGGCTAGCTTACAGTATTATTTTGAGTGTATGGTTTGTTGTTGACGGGATCATTTGAATATATTTATATATTTATAGATAGTTAATCTGTAAATGAATTGATAATTTGTAATTTAGAAGAAGGTTACACTTTAGAAAGACAGAACCGGGATTTTTTCTTCTATTTCAAAGAAAATAAAGCGCAGAGAAAGATATAATTTAATGTACAATGGAAAAATGTTGTTTAATTTTGTTGTTTTTGACCAACAGAGACATATATCAACAGCACAATAGCAAAAGAAAAAAAAACGATGTAAATTTATGGAGAATAGAGCCAGAAAGGATGTGAAAAAGTGTAGAAGCACATACAGGATACGTACTGTAAATTTACGTACAGTATAGTAATTATCTGCTTCCATTTGAGCCTGATATGGAATCGTGGAAAACCGGTACAAGAACTAGAGGGCCTGATCAATTTTGTAAATTTTAAGCAGAGTTAATTTTCGGTTCATCGTGGTAAAAGTGGAGCTTTTGTGGCAGGTTTTGATTGAAATGATGTAGGAAATCTGTTAGGATTGGAATTTATTGTTTTATTGTAGATACAGTAGTATTATAAATAAATAGGTATTTGAAAGAAATTTGAAGTCTGGAGTGTGCGCTTTACTTGAAGAAGAAAAAAATTAAAAAGAAAAGGTGCAGTGTGTGCGGTGAATATTTCGCATTTCATGTGTAGTAAAAGGCCGAACGTTTAAATGGTTAAAGAAACCTGTCGGATTTCATCTATTTGTTGTTGCTGGTGAAATGGGTAATTTACTCATATAAATATTATGAACTTTTTGATCGTAAACAGTTTTATAATATCATCAACTTTATAATATAGCTTATAAGTAGTGAAAAAAACTAATATATCATGGCCAATATCAACATTTTTGTCACCTTTGATATATACGTACTACCGTAGCTCGTTCGGGTTGACGTATCATTTACTTGTGCACATAAGTTGGTTTAGTAACTATCCAGATGTATAAAAAATTACGGCATGACTTGTAACGTAAAGGGTGTATGACCATGATTGACCAATATCAGAAAGCGGGTGCTGTATTTAGCTTTATCAATTTGTGTAAGAAAAAGGTTAGGATCTATTGAAAATTGGGAAATAGGGATAATATGAAGGTGTTGACTGCCTGGAAATAAGATATTGATTTAAGAACACCGCTTTATTATATGCCCATACTTTTTTAAAAAATTCATATCTGAATTTTAATTAGCATATACTTCATGATAATAATAAATTATCTGAGTGGAAATCTAGAATAGTTGAAGCACATTTTCGTTTGCATTGCGAAACGCTTAATCGAATATAGTATAATGAACCAATGACAACACCTCCTTTTTTGTTTGTAACAACATGATCTGTACTTCAACTACATGGTTTAAATAGTTTGACATGAGATGGTATATTCACCATAGTCAAAAACCTCAATGAAACTGAGATCATTGGTTGCAAAGGTAACTTGTAAAACGTTTTAAGGAAAGATGTTTTCCAAAAGCAGTTTGTATATTTACAAGTATTATAAACTGGTATCTACAAATATCAGATAATAAACTAATGAAAGTAATTTTCAAATTATTTATTTAAAGCCATTTCAGTCAATCCTTAAGAGGCTTTATTCAATAAAATACGTGAGTGAATAAAATGTTTCTGTGGTGATGATTACTGACAATTTCATAAATTGCCTGGTAGTCAACATATTCATTTTGTATCATTAGAAAAGCCAGGCTTTATTGTTCCTGTAACACACACGTCCAAGAAAAAGCAACAGACATTGACCAATCATTCTGTTTCCTACAAGTTCTCTCAAAAACGGCCAATGACATACACATTTTTCAATACCACAAGTCTTGTCCCGCACGCTGACATTGTGCTCTTTGTCATTTATATTATTTAAATGAATCTATATCAACGAGTTTTGAATTTCCAATGAAATCACTCTTTTTTCTTTTTCATTTCGAAATTGGTATTGTATTATGGAATTTGGTAAAATTGATTATTGACAGTGAACATCACAAGATTTAAAAGTCGTTCTGACTTTAACTGTTGTAAGCTTTGGCGGTTTGATTTTTAACATTATTATGTTTTAGGCTTGTCAGAACGTGGTTCAACGTTACCAAAACCCCCCTTAAACGACATACCTATAATTTGTAAACTGCAAATTGTGGGATTATGAAGTAGATAATCAAATTTCAATATCTAAAAAGCCATATGACTTAGAGTATCAAAAATTAGCGTACCCTTCATTGCAGCACGATCTGATTCTAAGAGCTTTTTATTAAATGAGCTGGTGACATATCTAAACAACTATTTTTATTTTTTTAGACCAAAATTATATAGCCAGAATTAAAATTCATTTACAAATTCTAGTAAACTCTACTACGCACTTATTTCAAGGCTGTTGCAAGTACTAATATCAGTTATTAAAAAGACTTAACACAGGTAAATTTCTTCAACAAAACTCACTCTCAATAGGGCCTAATTTATCATGATATGTATAATCTTTTGTCCCTTTTTCTAAGAAGACTATTGCAAAAATTGACAAAAAGTCTAGAGTTGCTCATTGCTTATTTGCATCAGCTAACAAGAATTTTTTGGAGTCAAGCTACAATGCCAATCGGTTTATATCATAAACTATTAATACGCGCAGAACGTGTTTAGATATTATTAATGAAAACAAACAGAAACTGTTTACTTCAGAAATTGATGTTTTTAGTTACAATTATAGACGATGTCAGTGCTTGATTGCTCTCTTTAAAACTTGAGTAGTGTACGACTGATACATATCTTACAAAAAGTTATATACTTAGTGGTAGACTTGTACAGTATGTACAGAGGCTTGAGAAGATATACATAACCTTGTATATGCTGTAAAGAGTTATAATATTCCTTTTCAGAACTTGGCTACTAAATCATGTTTAGAAGTGATCCAAAACTATCAACTTTTTTCAAGCCGCTAAATAAATATACAGGTTAATAAATGATAACGTTTCAACTAGATGATGAAATTATTTTTCATAAAAAGGCATCCAAAAGTGACTATTATAGACATAAAATTTGTTTAAATAGAAAAGGGACTTAATTATGTACGGTTCGTTAAATCGTTCTAGCCTAAATCCAACATTTTTACTTGTTTATTTCAAGAAAAATTGAATTTTTAGAATAAGACCCGTATTCAAACAGTCAATTCTTCAAAATTTACACATTTTTTTGCTATTTGTCATCCAAATTGTTATGGGGACAAAAGGAACAACGTCTATAAAGCTCAAATTTCAAGCCGTACAGACTCAAAATTCTGTACAAAAGATGGATCAAGATGATCATCCATAAACAACATCCCAATCTCCTCAAAGGCCATTAGATAGTTGTAAACGACCTATTCTATCTCAATCGTGTTGGCTCAAAATTTCAGCCTGGCTCTCTAAACAGCATTTCTCATTTTGAAGATTTGTTTGTTTGCTGTGTCAGAGGAGTGCATTTTATATGTCCAATGAGATGGGACAGTCGTATGCTATAAACTCTTGGAGCTATCATTTTTATCTCATAAATCATTTCAATCAGATCCACAGACTCAACTTTTAGGTTCATTATAAATGTCCACTGTATATTCAAAACAATCTTTTTCATTATGTTCCAGGTCTAGACATTGTTTTAACAGTTGCACAACAATTGCACTCCATCCCAACGAGCCATACACTATACTTACCACAAATCTTGAGAATGAACAAAAATTCAGTAAACCTGGTTTACTTCACTTCTCTTTAAACAAAAACTGAGCACTGATTCATTTTCCCACTCCATCCCTTCCCTCCTACTTTTATCATCCGTCCAATACCAATCCACACACAAATTGAGTCCTTCCGAAATTGCATCAAAAACTTGCACCGTACACACCTCAATTCAGAAACTTCAAATGACTATATAATGAATAGGGGAAAGACCATATGGCTTTTCCAGAATCCAATGCTGCGTAGATGGCAAGTAACGCACGAGATGATGGCACAGTTTGTTCAAACTTATTTACTAAACCCCAATTACGATGCCTTTGTCACTATTATTAGTAGCATTGTTGAGAGTTTACTTATAAGGTCATGATTGTAAATACACTCTATTACTTTTGTGATAATTCATTTATTGATATAGAGTTGTTTACCTGTATATAACTTATCTGAAAATAACTGATAAACCGAACACAAATTCAAAATTCAAATTCCACAATTTTGGTAACCAAGCCAGTGCCAAATTTACATCCCGCTTAAATATCCCAGATTTTTCAGGTACACACACAGCATCCAAAAATTCAACAGAGTTACAAAAATTCTGCACCACAAAAGCACCAAGACCTTTCCTTTCATACACACGGCTTTTCGTTTTCCACCATTTAACAAAAACAAATTGTCCAAGATTCCCGTTTCTTGCTTATTTCAATTTTTCCACTTTACCAATGAAACCTGTCAAATGTCTGAATTGTCCGGTGCAGTATTGTGACGAAAATGGTGTAGAGTACGTGGTACGGTACAAGGAATATCAGTTGCATAGTCGTGCAATACACATTAAACTGTACGATACAACGAAAGTATTTAAGCCCAACTATTGCACTTACACATACAAACAACGATCTCATAGGAGATCGTATCATAAAACATTGTTATTCTATTCGTATATACAGATATTCTAATACAATTATTTTGGAGAAAAGTGGTTCAATAAATAGTAAGACAATCTCTGTATCAGAAAGTCAATTACATCATGACGTAGTTTTGTGTTCAATTCAGTTTCTCATGTAGAATAAAAATGACAGTTTGACATATAGTACCATATCATATCGTGTTGTTGAAAAATGTAAACGTAACAATCAGCGCGGCTCGTTAGAATGATGATAAAGAATAAAACAACTTTCTGTCTATTTTGTTTGTTGTTGTCGTTGTTTGAATATCCGTAAAATAACATGCACCTCCTATTTTCTTCGATTTCATAGCCCCTTGACATATATACACACACAGGCTCTCTCCTCGTCCTCATCCATATCATTCTTCCACCTATCACACACAATATCAATAAATAAACACAGCTCCCCATCTCTTCAAATCCATTCATTTCCACATATCATTTTTTTTCGTACAATTTTTTAGTAGTTTTTTTCTCATTTTTTTTCTCCGTTTTCAATTTTTTTGACACCCCATCCCCTTTCCAACATTTCTACAATCACGACATTTCCTCAACTTTTCTCTTTCCCTTTCCACTTTTCAATGCGTCGGGCCACATCATCCCCGAGGACGGTTTCGCCGCAGCGACCTTCCCAAAGAACCTTCTATTAAACCCCACAACCGCGAGCCTTTCCCGCGCCGTATCTCTTTTGTCCGTTCTCATTGACGACGTCACTTTCTGCTCGGTTCGAATTTCCTCTGCCGCAAGGTCAGCTCTTAGGTCCCTCGCTATTCTCAGTAAACTTTTCACTTTCGGTTTCGCTGGCTTTGGCGTAGTCATTATGCTGGTATCAGATGCAGTGGTGGTAGATGAATTGTCATGGGTAATGCTATGGTTGGAACGTTTGGTGGCGCGGCGCGGCGACGATTCGGGTCCAGGCGATGTCGTGTGATCACGCACCTGTGCCGGAGCGACCGTCACCGGCACAGACACCAGAGGCGGGACCGCTGCAATTGTGGCAGAGTTGACGCTGACCAGTCCACAGTCTGAGTCATAATCAGATTCGTCAGTGTGCGAGAAGCTACTTCGCGACCGTCGCCGTCTTACTAGTCGCCACCGGAACGCACGAGCGCGCGGGGACGGCGGCGGGTGTATGGATGTTGCGTGGTGCGGCGACGATGGGTGGGCGTGGTAGGACTCGGCAGTGGTTGTGGGGGAGAGGGTCAAGGTTGGAGATATCATGTTTTGTGTGGGGCGGTGATGATATGTGACATGTGAGTTTATGAAAAATGAAAAAGAAAGAAGTTATATGGTTTGGGAAAAAAATGTAAACGAGAAAAATCAAAAAAGTGTAAAAATAGATTGCATTGTATTGCATTGTGGTTTATTATGTCGAATAGCTTATTGTATTGTGTAAAGTGTGGGTAGGGGTAGGTTTATTCTTATTTCTAATATTTCTACGCGCTGCGAAGTTTGACTTTGTGCGTAGACGCATAGCACCATCAATGATAAAATGAATAATATGATAGATTTATGGACAAATGAATATACAATGTCAAGTTCTTTTCAGAATAAAAAGACCCAAACCAGTTTCAAATGAGAGTAAAAGTGCCAAAAAGAAAAAGAGGAGGCTGAATCGCGTCGCGTCGTATGAAAGTTGCATGCATTTTGTCTGTATGAAAGGCTGTGTGGCACTACACGACGTGACACGACACAACACGACTCAAATCCAGGTCAACTTCACCCATCTTGACACCCGCCGATGCTTTCTCAGTCGACTTCTTTCGTTGATAACTTTTGTCAACGTACAAACACCCAATTGCAACTTATTATCGATTCATACACCAAAATTAAAAAACAAAATAAATAAATAACACGTAATGAAGTGACTTGAAACAAAGCGTCCTTCAGTTCTAATTAGCTCTATCCGGTGTGTACTAACAACCTTCTCCTCCATGCGAAATTCAAGCTGACGACGGTTTTCTCGACCTTCTTGCCCTCTGATTCCCCTCTTCCAATACGACCGATTCCACATTAGCCACAGGGTCCGGATACTTTTCCACTGTTTCCTGCAAAAAGTCAAAATGTTCAATCGCAAGTACTGCCTGTTTAAGGTGCGCCGGAGACACTCTTTTCGCGTTTCTCAAACGTGCTTGGGCACATGACTCCTCAATCAAAGATACCATGAAAAGCTCGAGTGCCTTGGCCACCACGATTGGCGTTGCTTGTGCAACCTTGCCGATATCGTCGTCAGACTGCATTAATCGTTTGATTCGGGCCTAGTAAAAAGATGTAATGGTTAGCAACATTGTATTGGAATTGTGAGCGGGTGGTGTTTGGAAGATTTCAGTTTTGTTTTGATTTGTTCCAAAAATAAATAAAAAAATAAAACTTACAACTGGGAACCGAGTTTTCACTTCTTTCTTGTGCATCTTTTGTGACGGTTGCTGCTCCTCGTTATTCTGTGGCGGTGTAGACATTATTATTATGTGTAATTAATATATATTTGTGATTCAGTAGACTCGCAATATAGCAATCCTCGTTTTTAATGCCCGTTTACAAGTCAGGAATAGTTTTTGGTGTATGCGTTTAGTTAGTTTGGTTAATTAGTCGAGCGAAAAAGGAGTAACAACAGGTCCAAAATAAAAATTAAAGGAAAATTTCAAATTTGGGAGATTTGGGAAATTTTGCAGTTCTTTTATAGAATTGGAATTGGAATTGGTGTCCATTTACCAGTTACACACACAAAATAGGCCAGGAGTGTGGGAGCTTAGTTTAAAGTTTATATTTTATGTTCTATCTAGCTAGGTATAAATTTTCTAGCTTAGTGCTTATTTGCAAAGTCTTAAAATAAACCAAAAAATTCCTAAATACCATGTCCTGAAATTCAATTTTTAATTTTGATAGCCCACAAAGATGTTCCAAAACTTTTCAAAAAACTTACCGCACATCTACAATATACGGATAATTTTTGTAAAAAGTGGGTCCGTAGCAACTTGCTAGTAGCAAGTCTACTGTGATGACAAGCCTTATTACAGTGTTTCTTGTAGCCGTGTATGAAATTTGAATATTGGCCTTGAAGCATCATAACATAGTTGCCACGGAGTGCTTCTACTTCATTTTAGTTCTCTCTAGCTTCGCTAATAAGTAGTGGATGTATTGTGGAAAAAACTGTTAGGTTCGGTAGTTACTCGATATTTCACACATATTTCAGTCAACTAATGAGCTGTGAGTGATTCCATCTATACATATATATATATGTGTAAATATAAGAAGTTTGAAAATATGCGATCATGTTGTAGACATACAAGTGCATGATATCGAGCTTTTCTAATGGGTATTATTTATCTAGCTATAAGGCCAGGACATTCGACTTTGTCACCCGAACGACTCGATAAGTTTTTTAAAATTTTTCGCTTTCTAAATATATATTGAGTGGTATGTAAACACTCTAATTGCACGCTCTTATATATCTGTTATCTTAAAGTACTGTAGTTTATATTTTATGAGTTGTAGAGAGTTGATTTTAGGTATTTTACCATGAAAGATGCTTTAGCGAGCTGTTATTACTAGAATGTTAAAACAAAAAGATTAATAGCTATTGTGACAAACCAACACTGTCAAAAGGGAGGGTTTCTAGAACCACACAATTGTACACGAACGCTCCGTTTGTTTTTTTTTAATTTTCAATGAAGTCGTTAGTTAAAACCTTTTTTATAGGTCCCTTGCGTGCTTGTGTTCTCAATCTACTATTTTGGCTATACCAAAACAGATTTAGAGATTGGAGCATGAAAAACTGAAAATGGGCACGAGTGTTTTACCTATATAACTTCTGGATACTATCGTATTGAGTTGTTTGTAGCATCAAATAGAGACTTTAAATAAACCTACTAAAAGTATACTGAAATTCGTATGCCACTGGCTAGTACTTGTCTTAGAGTTGTATGTTTAGCATGTGAACAGCTAAAATTTTCACGAGAATCTTTTCTGTAAGAAGTCATCACAAGTTTGTGACGGCTTGTGTTATATCAACAAAGAAGATTCAAAAATCGGTTTAACTGATAGAAATGTTTGTCATTATTAGATAGATTTATTCAAATAATGCTGGATATTAAACACTAGTAGAATTAATTAAAAACAACTGAACTTACGTGCTGTACACATATTCAAAAAAAAAAAAAAAAAAAAAAAAAAAAAAAAAAAAAAAAAAAAAAAAAAAAAAAAAAAAAAAAAAAAAAAAAAAAAAAACTACAGCTAAGTTAACAAACCTGATATACATTTACAGATTCACAAGATATCAATCTGACAATTTCTTGAATATCGTCAATAATCACGGAATAAAATTATCTTTGTGAAGAAAAAAAGAAACGCAAAAACATTCCTACCATATTCCCGATCCAACGGAACACCCAACGCACCCTTATCAACTCCGATATCACAACCTAGTTCAAACTTTACCAACGGATATTCCCATCGATAAGACAAACTCCACTTACTGTTCAAAGCAAGGGATTTTTCTTGTAATGGAAAAGAAATTTGGCTTCCCATTTGCCCCCTCTAATGCTAATAGTAAAGTAGGATCAAGTTTGGGGTGCGTTGTTTCTTTTGATTGTGTAGGAAGTCAATTCATCTATCGATAATGGTTTAGATTCTAGAATATCAACTAGAAACTATGGCTGAAAAAAATATCAGCAGTTCCAACGGAATTGCTCCGAGATAGCGAATAGCGGAGTTGGAACGGTGGAGATATCATCTTGGATTGGAGTCTGGTCTTCCCGCGCAGTGGTGTTCAATAAGGCTAGTCACAGAATAAGGAAATGGGGGGTTTGTGTGGAAAAATGAGATGTGAGATGGTACAGGTTCATGAAACGAAGAAGATCGACACATCTGATGTCATGGAATGAGTCTATGTTACAGAGGCCGTTATGAACAATGAGGAATACGAGCGTGTGAAAAAAGCTTATGCTCTTTTTTGTATTTTTTATTAAGTTGGTCGAAGCGACTCTCAATAATGTAGACTAAGTAGAAGCAACTGGGCGAACTATCACGCAGCTCTAATATTTGATGGTTCTTGCTTTGTACAGTACCTCATGGGGCACAATGAAAACTTTATGGACTTAAGTTAGTATTGTGGCATCGCAACAACCAGTATTGTGCTGTCCTTAGGATCCACACTTGTACTATTTTGAACCATAGAAACTCAGGCCTATTAATTAAGGCCCGGATGTGAATAGTATAATTGAATGGGTACTGCTGTGCTGTGTTTTATGTGTACCGGTATATCACAGTAAACATACGTAAGGACTCAATTTGTTCACTACCTGTTGCGAATAATGAATCCTTCGATTACCATTAATACCCGTTTTTGGTCCAGTCCATATGACGCTTTATGTAAAAGTGACATAATATTTCAACGCAAGTAAGACGCATTCAGCACACATATTATAAATAACTTTTCATGACGAAGCGCTATTTCCATAAAAATTAATGCCATAGATGGAATTTATCGTCTAATCAAATAACTTGGCTTCCAATTGGTTCAAACCTTAATTTTGTAGCTAAGATTTTTCTCAATAAGCGTTAGTACTACAGAATTTGGGTGGAATAATGGGCCCGTGTTAAGATATTTGAGAGCATATTATGAATTTCAATTATCAGCGCAAAAACTATAAAGTTGAGCAATAAATTGACAGATCGAACTTACAACAGCTAGTATGGGCATTGGTTGTGTCGTCTGAATTTTTGTAAGGCTGAATTTTCATTGATTTGATAGAATGTAATTACTGCTGCGTAGCGTTTTGGCATCTCGTTTCGAACAGAAAGAAAGGGACAGGGATTGAATAAAAGAAACAAAAAAAAACAATAATAATAACAATTGGGCATACGATAACCAGATTAGCCAGTAGAATTGTTCCACTAAACATCTCTAACCGGTTGTGTACCAGCAGCCTGCTGATTTTATTTGTTTTTTCTTTGGCCCCGCTGTTACTTCAGCGTACAAATAAACAACCTTTCCTCTCTACACTAACACCGTCCACTATAAGTTTAGATATCCTCCCTTCGGGTTCCCCGCGGGAGAGTTCTCCTGATACTATCGATAAGAAATGATTCGCGTTTTCATACCCCTAAAATCTGCATCTTTCAGCTTTTACCCAAAAAAATATTGATAATCTAAATCAGAAACAAAATATCAGTGCCCTTCTTTTTTTTTTTTTTTGGTTTCTTTCGTTTCCAGGACCCGAATGGTTTTGGACTTGGCTTTTTGTAAAGCTTGGCCGGGACTTTTTGGAGCTGCAAAAATAAATCCCGGGTTAAAAACTGGTTTTGGTCCTCAGCCAAGAAAAGTGTTCAACTTGGCTTTTCACGGAATCTCCTAATTGGGAGTGTCAGAAAAATTTTTTTTCCGGCCAGTATGTAAAGTACCAATATGCGTGGAATATAAGGAAAATAAAATGTGACAGCCCAAATTGAAAACGGTGGAAAGATAAGAAACTTCCCAAAAAGAAAATTTTACGGACACTCAGACATTTACAAGTAACCTGAACAAGATTATCATTCACCTTGATATCCCGTATAGTCTGATTCAAATTTTATTGTGAGCTAACTACTGGTACCTTACCATTTGGTATAAATTGAAATATTTTTCTTCCAAATTTTATTCTTCTTCTTTTTCTCTTTTTTTCTTGTTAATCGTTTGATTCACTTTATTTATTTCGTTATTGTTCGATAGCAGTTGTAGCTCATGCAAACAGTACTACTATAACCTACATTCGCATCTTTCCTTTCTCTCACAAATATCAAAAATGGACATGGAAAAACAAGACTACATCAAAGAGTCCGTCTCTTTGGAGAATGCCGAGGTGACGAGCAGCGAGCTCACCTTCTCTGAAAAAGCAAAGGAGCAGATCAAAAGCCTTTTCAAAAACGCGGAAACCCACGGTATCGAACAGATCCCAGACGAAGAAAAAAACGATACTTCTTACTGGAATGCCGCTGGTATGTGGTTCGGCTCCAACATGGTTCTGCCCACCTTCTCCATTGGTGTCTTGGGTGTGACTGTTTTCCAGCTCAGCTTCTGGCCCGCCTTCTTGGTTATTGTGTTTTTCAACATGTTGGGCGCGTTGGCACCAGCGTATTTCTCAACCTTTGGGGCCCGTTTTGGCCTCAGACAAATGGTGCTGTCCCGTTACTGGTACGGATACTACACAGTCAAAATCTGTGCTCTGCTTAATATCATTGCATGTATCGGATGGACCACTTTGAATACCATTGTCGCCGCACAGTGTCTGCATGTCGTCAACAACGGATCACTGCCTCCATGGGGAGGTATCTTGGTCATCGTCATTGCTACCATGTTCATTACTCTTTTCGGATACACCGTTCTGCACGCTTTCGAAAGATACACTTGGATCCCCAATACCATCATCTTCCTCATCACTGCCATTCAGATGGGACGCTCACACAACTTCACGTACGGAACAATGGGTTCTGGACCGATCGAAGCTGGTAACGTTCTCTCTTTCGGTGCTACAGTTTTTGGTTTTGCCACTGGTTGGACTTCATACGCTGCAGACTACACCGTTTACATGCCCAGAAACACCTCAAAGACTAAGCTTTTCTTCTCTGTCTTTGGTGGTTTGAACTTCCCTCTTATGGTCGCTATGATTTTGGGTGCCGCCTGTGCTACCGGTACAGTCAGCAACACCAGATACGCCGAGCTTTACAATGAGAACGGTATCGGAGGACTATTCTACGCCATTATTGTCGAGAACTCATTACACGGTTTCGGACAATTCTGTCTTGTGGTTCTCTCAGTCTCAACCATCTCCAACAACATTCCAAATCTTTATACACTCGGATTTTCCATGCAAGCCTTCTGGAAACAATTCCGCCGTGTCCCTCGTCCCCTGTGGACTCTTATCGGAGGAGGTGTTTCTATCGGTCTGGCCATCCCTGCCTACTTGTACTTTGAAGCTGTGATGGAGAACTTCATGAACCTGATCGGGTACTGGCTCGCCATCTACACTGCCATTTCGCTTACCGAGCACTTTGTTTTTATCGGCGGGTTCGACAACTACAACACCACCATTTACGACTCTCCTAGCCTGCTGCCAACAGGTATTTCCGCCGGGTTCGCGTTTGCGTGCGGTGTGGCCGGGGCCGTGGTGGGAATGAACCAAACATGGTACACTGGGCCCTTGGCAAAGAAGATTGGAATGGGTGGTGATATCGGGTTTGAGTTGGCGTTTGGATTTGCTCTGGTGGGATATCTTGCCACGAGAGGGGCTGAGAAGAAGTACTTTGGTCGTTAAGTTGAAAAAGGTGATGTGGAGGAGGAATATCTGCCAAAAAGAGAAATGTAAATTTTTTTTCATGTCATATTTTTTTTCGTCTTTTTTTATGGTTGTTGTTTTTTGTAATGTATTTTTGATAATAATTTTGTTAATTGAATGTCTTGTTTGTTTTTGTTAATTTTATTATGAATTCTTTCAATGCTATTGGAAGGTTGGAACTTGTATACTGTTTTAATATTATTCATCTTATTTTCAAACTGTGGTATTGGGAAGGTATGAAGGAAGAAACGATTGGTAATGAGTAGAGTTGAATAATCAATAACATTGATGTTACTCAAAAACTTGAAATAATAGCCCAATGCCGGTTTCAAACTGATTTACGGTACGTACTGTACATTAAATTTTCAACTATTAAGCGCTACGACCGGTCATCTCAAACCATACTCCGTTCCCTTCACGTCTCACAATTCACAAAAAGTGGTCCCAACTTTTGTACTTTTTTACCTTTCGGGTCACCATCTTGCTGATTGAAAGATTGCAATTCCACTCACCCGCTTTGTTCAGATTATGGCACTGCACCTGTGAGCTCGACGCGGTCTTAGAACCTGTATTTCCTAAGAGAACTGGTTCCATTTGTGTGTACTGCAAGATGTTAAAAACGGTAGCCAGTTTTTGAATGACTCTAAATACGAATTATATCTCACCTCTAAAAATAAATGTATACACTGGTAGATGTGCTAATACCGGGCACTGTAAATTCGTGCTGTAAACTCACGGTATTTGTAAACTGGATAAGACCATCTCCAACTCATAAGATTCAAAAATACTCAATAATCTCCAATCCTACACAGACCCGTCTGTCTCAAAAGCTTAACTGATACCCTGTTTTTACTGCTACAAACCAGACGGTTCAATCATGTAAAACTTAGCGATGGAACTATATGATATGCCATTTCTGAGATCTGGAAATTACAAAATAAATAAAAAGACATACTTCACAAAAATTGGAGATTTTGACCAGCTCTAATCAGTTATGAAGATGTTGTTACACATGATTCTATTCTGGTGAAATATCATGACTACCGGATAAATTCCAAATATAATCTTCTTCATTCCATAAAAATAAAGGCCGATGCAGACTGGTTGTTGTGATAGTATTAGACACTAGACGCCATAATCATGAAGGTTTACAGAGTGGATGAATTAAATAAATTCATTCCTGACTGAAGAAAACCTTGAAATATCACAAAAAGTTATTGATTGAACCAGTCTAAACCAAATAGATAAACAACAGTGTATCTGCATATTTTTCTGCTTCACTATTGTGAACAGAAGAGATTGCAATGTATAACTAACTTGTATAGAAGGAAAATAACTTCCTACATTATGGAGGTCATCTTGATTCGTAGTAAAGAGGTCATCATACTACAAGGTCTCACTATTTTTAAGAATTTTGTAAATTGAGCGTTGAAACAGTTCAAAAACTTCGGTATACAACTAGCTGTTTTTAAACGCTTTGGTGTATAGCAGTAGGTTTATAGAAGTAGTTGAAAACTACGTATAAACGATAACTGACGACAGAATACGCATTTCTGGTAGTAAAAAATAAAAATATCAAGCAAGTTCTATTGAAAGAAAATTTTCATCTCTAATTATCAATAAATTTATACTAAGTATTCTACATCATCATTAACCTCCGTAAGAAAATCTTCAATCTCTTACTGTACCTTAATCTGGAACGTTTGAATAGCCATACCGCTCCCAACAGCCTTCTTCTTTTCCGGATCAGCCGTCTCCGGATTCAAATGGATATTAACCAAATCCGCCAAAGCCTCCACAAACTGCATATCACCATTCAAACTCTCCGCTCTCTTCACAATCTCCTTTCTCCCTTCCAACTCCTCCATCAGCTCAATATCGAGCTCATGCAGCGTCTCAATGTGGTCACTAGTAAACGCGACTGGGACCAACACTACCCCCTTAGTCTCCGGGTTCTTGACAAGCGTCTGCACGGTCTTGTCAGTTTTGGGACCGAGCCAGGCTTTGGGGCCCACCTGCGACTGCCAGGCCAAACGGTACGGGTTGCGGAACTGTAGCTGCTGCATGACGGCGTACACAGTGGCAGCGACTTCAGCAGGGTAGGTGTCGCCGCTGTTGACAAAGTCGATTGGAATTGAGTGTGCGGAAAATACAATGACGACTTCGTCGCGGACGTCTTCAGGGAATTCGGCTAGAGTCTTAGTAATGTGGTCGGCGATTGTCTTAACAAGACCTGGGTGGGTTGGCCATCTTTCAATGGTGGTCCACTTGACTTTTCCCTCAGGATCGAGTTCTTGCTGGATCTGTTTCAATTCGTTGAAAGACGATCTGGACGTGGAAATGCTATATTGTGGGTATTGTGAAAATGCGACAGCTCTGGTGATCCCCTGCTTCAAAATCTCAGCATAGGTGTCTTTCATAAGAGGGTTGGCGTATCTGAACCCAAGGAATGGAATATGAGGCGCAGTTTGAGGTGATAACTTGTCCAGCATCTTGCAAGCCTCTGAGTTCTGGAATTCTGACCACTTTCGGATCGGGCTGCCGCCGCCAATTTCGGCATAGTTGGAGGTGATCTTAGGTGTTCTGCGGTAAGCAATGAACTTAGCAATGGTGCTCTGGAATCTGCCCAATGGGATAATCTCGCCGTCGCTGAAAAGTCTGTACAGGAAATCGTAAACTTCCGGAAGGGTGGATGGGCCACCCATATTCAGGAACACAACAGCAGTTCCGTTAGACGGCGTCAAGCTCTTAGAGCTAGCGGTCGACAACTTGCGGATCTGGGAGTTACCAGGCCTTGCCAGGTTAAGTAATTGTGGTGCTCTTAGCATTATTTTTCAGTATTTCAAGTTCTGTAATTTTCAGATGATGAGTAGATCAGGGAAGAAGAGAAAAGAGGTATTAATTTATAGAAGAACAAAATTAAGTTCGATTTGAATGGTGTCTGAATCAGATGGAAAAAAAAGTGAAAATTGGTAATCCTTACGATCGACTTTTATATGTTTGCTAGTTGCTATGGCATATCGCTATACTGTAACTAATACGGCATTTTCTGTATTCTATAACCGGGTTTGTACTCACTCCAATCAGACTTCTTTATGATATTGTTGATTGATTGATCAGATAACTCCCATCTGTAGATAAGCAGGCAGTAGTTGAAGTAGAGTATCATGATCTGAAAAGATCTGGTTCAACCGTCCCTGACTGGTGACACGAATAGTCTTTTCGGCATATGATTTTCTAAGCCATAGTAAAAAAAAAGCGTTGGAACTTAAGCACAGTTTTCTTTAGTTTCAGCCAACCGCCAAGTGCAATATCACATGCAGCAAGCCGTGCTATGTTTGTTTGTGGGTAAGGGCCAAATCACATACCCACCTGGCTTAACTTTTAATTTGACAGTTACCACAAGCACACATTGGTCATTCATTCATAAATCGGTGGATTCGATTAACTTTTGACCGTTCTTCAGTTCAAAACGACAATCGTCTACTAAAATCTCTTTTTTTGATATCTGCAGAGGACAAACAGAAATCATCATGGCTATTCCGGTGCTTGATTCTGCTCTTACGGATGTTGCAGATGCTCTTAATCTGCCGGTGGAGCTGCTAAAAATGGCACTATGTTTGATTTTGTCATACCCTTTTAGTGCCATTCTGAAAAGACTCCCAGATAATAATCGAACTTTGAAAGGTCTTTACTGCATTGGGTGAGTCACAATTTCATATGATATGGTGAATGTAAGCTAACAGAATTTGGCGTGCGACTCTAAGAGTTTCGGCGTTTTATTTGGTCGGTATTTTCTCGTTATGGGCAGGTACGAGGACGTTGCTCATCAGTACATTTATGACTTATGGAATCACAAAGTACTTCAATTCTTCGCTGATGCCTTGGCTCAATTTTATTGTAGTCATGACACATCTGCTGATCAACCATTTCCATGCACAGCTTGTTGACGATTACGATCCCAATATTATTGACATTACTGGGTCTCAGATGGTTCTCGTAATGAAGCTTACTTCCTTTGCTTGGAACGTCTATGACGGAACCAAACCAGATTCACAGCTTACTGAATTTCAGAAAGATCGTGCTGTGCGTGAGTTCCCACGAATGATAGATTTTTTGGCATATGTGTTTTACTTTCCTTCGCTATTGGCCGGACCTTCATACGACTATAGGGAATTCGAAAGATGGATTGATCTATCTATGTTTGATGTCACAATTAACGATCCTGTGAAGGGAAAACGAAGGAAGAGAAGAATTCCTAGGAGTGGCAGAGTTGCAGCGCTGAAGTTATTCCAGGGAATTGGCTGGATTGCTTTGTGGATCAAAATTACCCCATATATTTCTCTTCAGTTTGCTCAATCGTCCAAATTTTTGGACTACAACTTCTTATACCGCATATTGTACATTACTTTGCTTGGTTTTACCTATAGACTGAAATACTATGGAGCTTGGTACATTTCTGAAGGATCCTGTATTCTCTCGGGTCTTGGATTCAACGGTAAAACTAAAGATGGAAAGTACAAATGGAACAGAGTTCAGAACGTCGACCCTTGGGCGTTTGAAACTGGTCAAAGTACGCATGTTTGTTTAGAAGCCTGGAACATGAACACAAACAAGTGGTTAAAGAACTACGTATACCTCCGAGTTACGCCAAAGGGCAAAAGACCTGGATTTATCAGTACCTTGATCACATTCCTGACGTCTGCACTGTGGCATGGTACCCAGCCAGGCTACTATCTAACGTTTTTCACAGGCGCATTCTATCAATCCTTGGGAAAGATTTTTAGAAGAAACATAAGGCCTATTTTCATGCTGTCTGATGGAATTTCTCCAGGGCCGTACAAGCCATATTACGATATCGTTTCCTACCTTGTGACACAAATTGGGTTTGGATATCTTGTTCATCCCTTTATTATTCTCAAGTTCTTTGAATCGATTGCTTTCTGGAGATCAGTCTATTTCTATGGTCATGTTTTCATCATTTTAGTTCTGTTTACTTTTAAGGGTCCCTTCAGTAAGCCTGTCATGAAATACATTAAATCCTTGCAACCCGTACCCCTCACGGCGAGTGAGAAGATCAAATTGGACTCAGAGAGATTGCGTGCCATCAAGAAGGAAATTGAAGAACTGAAGTCAAATTCACCTTCTTTGGGTGTGCCACAGGCTGATTTGGAAAGTTTTGATGAAGATATGAAGACGGCAATTGAAGAGTTTGAACAAATCAAACAAGACATTAGCATGGAGTTGAGAGAAGTTAAGAGGAGGGCTAGTTTGAGTGGAGGTTCATTCAATTCTGCTATAATTGAAGATAAAGAAAAGGCAAAGAACAAAAAAACGGAATGAGTTTGAGGTTACTTTGTAAAATATTGATAATTGTGAATTGGCATAGTTTACAGTACTAAAGATAATGAGACATGTTTTTAAAAATGCTCGCTGTGGGGTTGTGAATTGTGGAATTAGCCCGATTCAACCTAGAAGAACTTGATATAGTAGAAAGCTGCTTGTTGTTGTTTACTATTTACTACTACTTGCAAGGAATAAATTAATTTATAGACTCGATTGATCATCCGTGAAGCTAAAGTTGAATTAAACTAATACCAAATCTATTTGGATTGTTTGAAATATATAAACACTATTTTGACGAGACCCCGATAAGATAAGTAGTTTTTCAGAATATAGGGCTCTTTGTTAAAGACTTGTAGACAGTTTTTCATGCTGATATCAATGATTGTATAAACTTCAGATCATGCCCCAAAAAAGATAACGTTACCATTGTTCAATTCGTATCGCTCACCTACTTCTTTTTTCAATTCAAGATGGTTTTGACTGGAAGCGAAGTTCGAGCTTGCCCATAGAAGAAAAAAGAAGCTAACCAGAACAAGCGTTTTTTTTTTCTTCCTTTTTCTATTTCGTTTTGTGTGGGGTGTTGCTAAAGATTGATAACATGCTAGTGACCAATAGGGAATATTGAGATTTTGAGGATGCTTAGAACGCATTTAGTTGGAGAAAAGAAGTAGCTAGCGCTGTTTGGAAATGAGAGACGGCTGGCGACTATTGACGTTTTAGTGGGCTTGTCAAGAGCATTTGTAACTTACCAATGCAGGTCTTATGATAACGAGCGATTGGAATAAAATCAGTTAAGACGATCGTGATAGTTAGTAAAGATACTGGTTTTGTGTGCTTTTGCAGATGGTGTTACTGCAGTTTGTCAGATAAATTATAACTCCAGAACGAAAGAAAATTTTTTTAATGCAGCTAACAATTCATTCGTTTTCAGTCATTGATCTCTCTATTTGTATGCTTCGAATAACCTGAAAACACGCATAGAAAGCAAAGCGATTCAATGCTATGTTCACATTAAGCTAAATAAGTTTTCATATCTCAAAGATACCTTTTACAGCCTAGGCTAAAACACGGCCTTTCCCACAAACTGCTTAGATTCATCTAGTGTATACACTCGTGAACTTCTGCTTCTACCTTCGCCATAGTTTACCTTGACGATATCTTTCCTGCAAAGAGTCGTCATACCAATGTGCAGACTCCAATAGTAAAGATACTGTAAGCAGCCGGTTTGAGGAGAATTAAATTAATTATTCTAGACATCACTTTGTTTTCTAAAATTCAGCTAAGTTATAAATTTATTGTAAAGTTTCTCATGTCTTATTGTAAGTTACACAAGTTGGAAAAAGTAAGAAAGAAAAAAAGTTTGCTAAATTTCCTCTTTTGGGGATAATTTTACGCCGCCTCTAGATAAGTTACTGAGTACAAAGAACAAAGAGCTTCACTCAATCTCAAAGATGTAAACCGGGCATGGGTGAACAAACTTGTTTCTCATGGGTAAAATACCCAGGTAAGTCAGGCAGATATCGTCTGGCAAGGCTTTTGTTTGTTCGTTGGCTAGAGGATCAGCTGGACGAGCAGCGGTATGATGGAAATCCTCCAAAGGGGGACGCAGCGGTTTGTAAGGAGTGAAGAAAGGGATTGAACGTGCACAGTGCGTGCTACTGTTCTAAATGGCGGGAATAAGAAGTTGAGGATGCTGAAAAGGCTCACGTTTTGGAGAAGAAAAGGTGTTAAAAAAGGAAAAGATCTATCAGAGTGATTTGTGCCATTACAGACAAGTTCTAAAGACTACGCTTTGGTATCACATAAAGTATAAAGACAATATAAAAAGTGTGGTGATGTTTATGTCTATGGTCAGTTCAATTATAGCATCAAAGAGGTTTTTTATTGAACTTCTGAGCTAACGATCGAATAGAATGTTGGGTTTCTATTTGTTCATCTAGAACATCTTGTTTCTATCTTTAAGATTTCAAAAGATTCCAAAGATTCCAAAGACTCATGCTTCCTAACAAACTCAACCCGTCGTTGGGGGCATTTCTTTTGTTAACAACGGTATACAGCGGCAATAACTTAAAACTAGAAGAAAGCCTATGTAAGCTTCGACACATGAGCTTTAATATCCTTTAATATCCATAGTGCTTGCGGAAACCATTGCCGCTCAAGTAAATTTACTACAGAATACAGTATTCCTGTCATTAGAAACGAACATACAGTAAGTGCGATAACTCAACTTGCATCTATTCTTCCATAAAGGCAAATTTATTGAATATAGCACCTCAGGTCTCTGTCTCTCCATTCCTTAATGGTGATATAATTAACCAGTAACATTATGGTGTAAATCAAAATTCTATTAAGATTGTTAGGATTCCATTGTTACCAAACTGGCCGTTGAACTATTTCTTGCTTATCAAACTTTATACAAAACAAGTCCACCAAATCTTTTGAATGGCTATAATAAAACACTTTTCGTATTCAAAGCTTCATTGTAAGCACCAATCAAGAACTAGTAGTAGTTGGAGCAATAATGGAAAGGTAAATTAAGGTTGTAGACGTTTTCTTCTTTAACTTTCATGAGCCCAAAACTTATTCTGCCATTCTCGTTATCATTGTAAGAATGCAAGAAAGGTATTCTGGAAATTTTTGGGTCTTTGTAAAGTCCCTACTACTTGGCTTTTCTTATCTTTTGAACTTCCAGTTTTCCATTGACCAGATTCTAATAGTGCTGGATAATGATACATCATCTATCACATTCATATAAAGAAACTCGAAATACTGTAGGTGTACTGTAATACAAAGAGAATAGCAAAGCACCAATTCATCTCTCAATAAGCCAAAACTGCAAATTAGAAAAAACATATGCTGTCGCCTGGATCTGTGTGACTGCGTGTAGATATACTCATTTAAACTCAAGCCATTTCGGTTTTTTCACTTCTTCTTTTCCTTTCTTCTCAAATTCTCAACCCACCCGTAATTCATCTTAGCTTTCATCTCAGTCTCAGTTAACATTAAAGTTTTTTTTATTTTTTCGTTCCACAATATCAAAGACATCAACAACGGCGAAAGAATTTTAACATGACTCGAAAGTCTAAAAGAGCTCAAAAAAAGTTTGCTAAATTACTTAATTTGCTGTTTAGGTTTGAAGGATGAAAATCTGAGAAGAAAAAAATTACATGATTCATAATATTTACTATCAATGTTTTGCTCGTTTTATGGATATCTGACAATTACGAGAAATATGAACAAAGAATTGAACATATTTTGTCTCTTGCTCTGAAACGACCCTGATATTCTGTTACACAAAGATGTGGCCTGGATGTGCCTGAGCCCAGAAGTAAAATTGTAAATTTTCATCTGTCCCCCAACGGTTCATGTGTCTTAATGTAGGTACGAAATAACCGCCATCAATCAATTCTTTAGTTGAACGGTTATTTTATTCGCTGCCAAAGGCATATACACATTTGAGTAGAATACTCAAGCAATATTTCGGTCGCATCTGAGTTGAATCACAGAACGTCATTTCAAAAACAGTTTTTCTAGTAGGTGTACACGAACAAGTAATTCCTACCGTCCCATATGTCGAGAGCCAATAGGCAAAAAATAAAGAATAGATTAACGGCTTATTCCACACTTCTGGTTTCCACTGAAGTTTCGGGCCTGTTCCAAAAAAGAAACCGAAAAAAAAAAAAAAAAAAAAAAACTCAATGATTATGCCTCTGGCAGAGCCTAATAGAACTTCCAAGGTCTATTTATTGACTCCAATTCAACTATCTTCGTAACCGCTATATTTTATAGTGGAATTGGGAGATGAAAAATTTACAAAGACGGGATATATTGGCGTGATAATATGTGTTACCCCAACATTGATTTGAAATTGGCCGATTTTCATCAATTTTACCTACCGTTGATCATTTGTTAAATTATCCGCTTTCAATTTTTCAGAAACGTTCAATGTCAAGCTTTCTCTTTTCTCTTATGAATGAAACATTTCATTCAAATTAGAATGGCCAGTTTGAGTTTGAATAGAAGATCCAGCCTGTTGTACTGTACTTGCAAATACCCTGAAACCTTTTTGTTATTAAAACCCATCTGGAAATCTTGTCATGTCGGCTGTTTAGTTTCCATTTGACCCGTTGAACTCAAACAAACACCTTTCCAGGTCAAACTAAAGTAAAGATTTACGAAATAAAATTCATTCAAGTAAAGCTAACACTAAATTGGCATCTGTGTGCTCCAGTATCTCCGTCAAGCGCTAAGCCTACAAGGCTTTTTCACACAATTAACCTTTTTCAGCGTTTTAACTGGCCACATAACGTTATGTAAAGTTAGGGATGTTATGGTGTTTACATCAATGTGATTAGTACGTTAATTGTTATTGGGGAGTAAGTTAAAGGTATAAGTTCTTTCGGTTCTCAATCGTATAACGCAAGGAGTTTATAAAACATGCCATTTACCAATCGCAATTCCAAACACACTCATTTGGAAAACTTTCACGATTTGGCGCTTTGATGTAACCACCTCCAGAACTATAATAATATTATGTTACCTAGTGTTTACATCTTCAATACTCAAAAAACTTTTGTGTCGGTAAAAATATATATACTGTTCTTTTAGGTATACAGATGCTTGAATTTCATTCGTTTCTATTACAAGTATAAGGGATCGGAGCAGTATGAAAAAAATCTAGTAGTGAAATGGTTGAGGGGTTGTTTATGTTCAACTAAACTTCACGAGTCCCTAAATATTTATTTACTATGAATTGTCTGGTTTATTTGCAATTTGTTCTATAGCATCAGACCTGAAACAATAGTTTTTTTGTGAGTAAACTTATCATGCCACTGGCACAAATATATTGGTCTAGCTCACGTTTAGTTTAATACCTCTACGCAGTCCCCTGCAACTTAATAGTATTTTTTTATTTCTGGTATTACGGCTTGTGGAACGGCAGTTTACTCAAACACTTTACCAATAGTGCTGAATCATTGATGATTAGTCATTGCCCATTAGAATCTGCTAATCCCCTTAATCTAGTCAGATGAATTACCAAAACCCGAAAGATTTATGCGAATAAACAGTTAATTATGAAGATCTATATATGTGCAGTTCAAAAAATCTATTTATACAACAAAATCTATTTAGCACCCACAGTCCCTTTTTTAATAACTGCCGCATACTTCTTAAGCTGCTCTTCTGATAAGTTCTCCCTTAAAATATCAGCAGAAGGCAATTCCACGTTTTTCCCACCAGAAATATTGCGCAAGTTCGGGCAGTCCTCAAGAGTAGCTTTGATGTACTCAATCTCGGGCTTGATCTCGATCGCTTTTAGATTCGGGTTGGCTTTCAAAATTTCTCGGTACAAATCGAGGGGTACCGGTGCTCGTGCAAGTGATAATCGTTGTAACGTGTGGATCTGAATGTCTTCAACATGAACCGAAGCAAATTCTTCAGCTGCAAAAGTGTGTGCAAAATAGAAACTTTCTAGACAATGAAATTCTCTAGACAAAATTCTGCTCCACAAAAGCGGGTTGGGACCATAATAAGGGGTAATTGTGATTGATAATGTTTTTAGATTGGGAGGAAGATGGACTGGATGAAAATTGTTCAGGATTGATCCCGATGCAATGCCTAATTGTTCGAGTTTTTTCAGGGCTCGTAGCGGAGCTTGATAATAATGTAAAACAGGGAGACGACCGTCAAGTCCTCCGCCGTTGTATGTCTTAATGTTGAGAATTTTAAGGTTCACGCAGCGTGACAGTGCATTGGCGAGCTGACTATGAGCCTGCACACTGTCGTTGAATGTCAGACCTAATTCTCGAAGCGATTCGCACACTTTATTTGACGAAAAAGTTTCTTCGAAATTCATGGGATAGCAAGCTTGAATGGACAATTGTGCATTGCATCGATAAAGCAGTTCGTGAATAACCCCCATTGCCTGGGTCATCAATTCAGACGTAGCTGCCTTTAAGCTTTTCCTAGCACCTTTAGAGACCTTATATCTATCACAACCCAGATTCAGCTGAATTTGTTTCAAATTGGGAACCTTAGCTCTACTAAGCATTCGTAATGCTTTGAGGGCATCTGGTCTTTCGTAAAAGTATCTTGGACTGAATTCGAACGTTTCCATCGATGCCAGTGCAGCGGCTTTAGGAACTTTTTCGAGTAGAATCTTGATCAGCTCATCGACGGTATTCTCATTTGTGATATTTGGATTGATTGCCGGAGAAATAATGTCCTGTGGTAACGACGTTCCTGGATGCTCCAATGCGTGCTCCTCAAGTGCGTGGTCAGGCAGCAATCGTGGCGGACATAAGTTTATGTGTTTCCAAACCAGTGTGACGTAGAGTGAGTAAAGTCGTTTGCATGTTCTCATGAGTAGCTTCAATTCTGAAGCCGGGATATGACGACCTAACTCGAGTAGAAACTCATCACTCAGATCTAGTAGTTCCATTTTGCTTAATGATATCCAGGGACAAAAAAAGAAGTTAAAAAAAGGAGACAAAGATTGAGGAGAGCGTGCGTATTATTTTGCCTGATCTCTACCACACTTGCAGGTTTAGGGTGATACTAAGTATAGGCAGAAAACATGGTTAGACACACTGAAACTGCAAAGTATTTCCAAGCACTGCCATGGTCATTTAACTGTAGTGAGCATCTTCGTGCTGATATTACTATAAAGTATCACGTATCAGCTGGAGGCTGAACAGTCAATATGGCATACTTCAAATCTTGGTAGTAAACTGAACCTGAATCAGAGTTTGTAAATAACCAAAACTGTTTATTTTCCAAATTTCAGAGTTCGAAATTGAAACCGCTACATGCCATGAGCATTTAAAGCTTGTGAAATTTCAGTGTGGGCGAGTACAAGTTATTTTGTGTGGGAAAAAACTAACCTTGTGAAATGTTGGGACTGAGATATACACACAATTATACTGCATTTTACTGAAAGCCAAATCTTAAAAAATTTCACCCACCGGTTTTGATTAATACAGAGGAAAAAAATTTTGGCCAACACCTCCACCATAATCATTTACGGTTTATATCAGTGCGAAAGTGAGGATACTACATATATAACAGACTCAAAATGCGTCCTATTGTTTTGTATGTTATTTATTGTTTTCTGGGTTTTGTTGTGGTCGAATTTTACTAACTGAATACTGCTTATAGAAACGGTCACGAACGTCCTCTTACTAAAGTATGTCTGCGGAGGTGTGTGAATAAAGGTTGATCTGGAATGCTAACTTTGCAAATAGCTCAAATTCAACCGTGAAGGTGACTTGTTGTTTTCGACTGCTAGAGATCAAGTGTAAGTAGTCTTCAAATTATGAAGTTGCAAGGATATATGTGGACGTTCAACAGGGCTAACTTATAAATAGTGCTAATGTGTGGTACTCACATAACGGAGAGCGATTAGGAACTTTTAAAGGACATACTGGTGCTATTTTCTCAATTGATGTTTCTCCTTCGTCTTTGATCACCGCCACCGGAGCTGCTGATGGTACAGTTCGTCTCTGGGAAACCAAGACCGGAAACTGCTTCCATTCCTGGTCAACCACAGCTACCGCCAGACACGTTGAATTTTCGCCTGATGGAAAGACTTTACTCGTTATTACTGAAGAACATTTCGGATTCAAGTCACGTATTTTAGTATATCCTATCAACGAAGACATCACAGCTGCGCAGGCTGAGGAGCCCATCCACTGTATTGAGAATAAAGATGGTATCAAAGCGAAATTCATTGTTGGTACTTGGACTTATGATGGAGAGCATGTTATTGTTGGTAAAGCTAATGGTGTTGTGGCAAGATACAATATCAAGAGTGGAGAATTAACACATCAAGATTCTGCGCACTCATCCGCACTTCAAGATATTCAGCCATCTTTGGACAGAACTTACATCATCACTGCTAGTAAAGACAAAACTGCTAAGTTATATTCTGCAAACGAATTGGAGTTATTCCACACTTATGATGCAAAAATTCCATTAAATTCAGCCACCATCACTACAGTCAAAGACTTTGTTATTGTCGGAGGTGGTCAAGAAGCCCGAGATGTCACAACCACTGCAGCCCAAGAAGGTGACTTCAAATCAAAGATTTTCCACAAGCTGTTTGAGGAAGAAATTGGAGAAATCAAAGGTCACTTTGGTCCCATTAACACAGTCGCAGCAGATCCCAAAGGTCTCTGTTTTGCTTCTGGATCGGAAGATGGTTACATTAGATTGCATCATTTTGGAAAAGAATACTTTGACTTTCTTTATGATATCGAACGTCGTCAATAATGTTATGGTGGTGGGATGAAATTTATTTATCATTTTTATTTGTGTAAGGTAAATTAGGTGTGTAACAAAAAGAAAAACTTTGAGTAGATTTGGACTAGAAGATTTGAAGATCCGATTTTGACAATAATTCGTGAATTTGCTTGAATCTACACACGTATTTGAGCGACAAAACTATTATAGAGGTTTATTGGCTGTTCTTAGGGATGAGATGGTTACGGATCTAAAAGTGAGTCTATTGCAGGATATGGTTGTATGTCATATGTCGGTGGATTTAGAAAGGGTCTTACGGATTTATTATTAGCTGTAAATAGGTGATAGAACATTAGGGGTTAAGAACGATAAGAAAGATCAGTTATAAGGATCACAAATTATGGGGAAGCAAGAATAGTATATACCAGCATATCAATTAACAGAATGGGTTCGTGCCTGTTTAATACGTACAGGCAAATCGATCAAACCCTCCCTCCTCTAAGTTTGTAAGTAAATTTTCTACAGGCTGGTCTCGACTGGAAAGCTCTATAAATGGCCCATATGAGTAGGTATATAGCTATGCGTGTGTACTCCAAACTGCAACTAAATACAAAAGACAGTGTGGAGGAGGAAAGGTGAATAGTTGTATTGAAATAATTTGCTTCAACAGATGTTTCGTTAAAGTTGAAATTTATGGTTATGTATGTCGGCTTTTTTACCTCAGTAGAGTAATAACAATAATAACAGTGTATATATGTAAATCTCTCATATTATTTTGGTGTTTCGTAGCATATCGAATACAGTGTGAACTGTACGGAGCACAAATTTTCAGAAAGAATAAATAAATTTAGATAAACATGAAAGGAAATAAGCTTGTATATATATTAATTACTTGATGATCTGAAAATCGTTGCACAACAGCTCAAAAAAACGTCCTCATCAGACTGTTAAAGTCAAGGGCTGTCAAAGTCAAAGATGCACCACCGTTCTCACCATCGTCGTTGACAGGTGCCTAAAGCCAAGGGCATCACACTTTGTGTACAGACCGCACTATACATGAAAAGCCTAGCCAAGTTCCCATAAGCACCTCTAGAAGACTAGTCCACGAGAGATTTGCTCCCAATGTCCATCGTCTCCCGCAACCTACAACTACAGAATAACCACCATCTATGGCTCTGTACACCTACCATGGTCCAAAAACACACGATGTGTACTGAGTGCGCAGTGATGTGCTGCCGCTATTATATACCCTATTACCGTGCTGCGTCAGTTTTTGTAACGCGCAACAAAAAAGTGGGTATTCTACAGTGCTTGTTGCTGCCAGAACCGCATATATTTTATGCTTAGTGCTCAATACGACGCCCGTTCCAAAAAGAAAGAAAGGGGAAAGGGGAGAGAAAGAGAGGTGGGCATAGAGAAGCTCCGTGCGATCAGCGTATGGATCATCAAGATGTTAATGGATTGATAAAAATAAACAGAATTCGAGCCTATAAATGTCGTGTATGAAATAATATAAAATAGATATTATGAGGGTTTTTATGTATTGGAGGGGAGGAAAAAAAGCTGGAAAAGGTTGGTTTTGGTTCTGCTAAATTACTTAGTTGGGATGGTATAGTGGGTGTGTAACGATGTGCGGGAAGGTCGTGGTGGTGGAATACTTGATGTGTGGGCTACAGAAATCAGCGTACTAGCTCGGCGGCGTGGGTATGTTTTTTGTATAGAATTATTTTAATATCCGGACGTTGAGTTATCTGTGAACTACACTTTGTATTCAATACTCGGATGAACATATCTAGAGATCTGAAGTTCAGCTGTACAATACCGTACAAGTCAAGTTGAGCTGCTGAGTACTTGAAAGATATGAGATTCGGTAGATTTCCAAATTTTGAATGAGCTGATCAACAAAGACAATCGCACATATGTGAACTGGCATCTCGTATATGAACATTTTAGAAATGGCAAGAGATTTTGACAGTTCTATACTATACAGCACTATGAAATCGAACTAGTCAATACAACTTTGTTCGAGAAAACATTTGGTCTAGATGTTGTTTCGGGGTCAGTCTATACAAGGTATAAGAAAAGAAGTGGTATAAAAAGTCTTCACTGTATAAGCGATTTTGTTACAGCTCTTGGAAGTTTACATGAACTTCTACATAAAATATGCCCATTCAAAACATATTTGCTTCAGTAATGGCCAATAGCTGAGCTTTCCTGTCATACTATCAGCTCCGCAAGTTTTCAAGATTCCGGTTAGAAGTTCAGCTTTTGGACACAAGTTTACATATGTCGAACTCTTATTATATATTTTTTTTGGAACGAAAAATTGTATGATACCGGTTCTTAAATTTCATGCAATGATTATCTTGTGTCAGACTTGCAACATACACCATGACTGAGATATACAGCACCTCAGAAGCAGGGATACAACAAATTGAGGATTTCTTGGTCTATTCTGCTCAAACGATTATTGTATTTGTATTAAGTCAATGAAACCTACGAAATCATAGCACTACGCATGTTGTTGTTGCCGTTGTTTTTGCATTTACAATTCTTAGCTACTCAAAACTTCCCCAGTACCTATACTTAGTTCTATCGATACTTCTAAACACCCAGGACTTAATTCTACTTATGCTCACGTTTATGAACTTACATCTACTAACTGTAGATAGGTCTGATTCTTTGTCTGTGCGTGTTGACAGAATATACACTACGTACACACCACCGTATAACCATTTTCTCCAAGCTAGTCAGCCCTGCAATCAGACAGTAAACTCCTGTGATAGCCAACAACCACCCATCACTGTGATTTACATTGACCAAGCTCAAAATCCATGTCATCTCATCCCAATTTCACCATCCCTTTTTACCCTTAACTTCCTAGTACGGCCTGTATTCCCCAATATATAAGTACAACGTGTTGTACAGCACGTATAGTAAGGCTACTACACATACCCTGACCAACCTACCCATCAGCTTAGGACAACGCCCTTACCACCCCCACCCCTTCCCTGTCGGCGGTCACTCCGCCCACCTTTTGGACCCGTCACGCCTCCCCCCATCCCAGCCCAAAGGTTTTGCACTTGAACCCCCCAAATTTGGGGGAAAAAAAAGGGAAGAAACTTTGGGATTACAATGATGGTACTTGTACTGTATAACTACACGCGCAGTATTCTTCACAACGGAGAAATAATAAAAAGAAAAAAATAATTCAATGCCACGCCATGCTAAGCTAAGCTACTGTATGCACATAAAAAATTTGCTTTACAGTACCTGGATATCAAAGTATATGGTACAAAGTGTTGGACTAAAATGTCCTGATATTTTGACACTTTTAAAGACACCGGGACTGACGAAAGAAGTAATAACAGGTTTTCGCATATAAAAAGTAATCATAGTGGAGTATATATGAGTATAAAAGATTGGTATAGATATGTATGCTAGAAGAACCATCTGGTATATATGAGTTATTAGTTATGGATTGTGAAACGTGTAGTGGATCAATGTGAAGGGAAAGACCCTGAAGAAGCTTGTGGGTGAAAATGTGGTTCAATGTGGTGTGTTTCTCATCAACAAATGGAGGCCAATATGCTAGAAGTTGAAAGAAGACGTAGAGTTCTGGTGATACAACTGATATAGTACTCTTGAACTCTCTTCCCAATAAGTCAAGTCCATCGAGTAAATACCAACAAGACACCTACCAGTCAAATGCAATCTTCATCAACACCCAATCCAATTGTTTACCCACTTTACCAATCTCACAATCTTTTCTTCGACTTTTTTCTCAACAACACAATCTCATCCATTGACCCAAACACGACCGGGTACACAAATCCACTACCCGTACTTTCCAACGAGTCCATACTGACCACGCTCGGCGCCCTCTCCGGCGTTTCCACCATCTCCTTCTCCTTCTCCTTTTCCCTCTGCACCACCGGCGACGCCATCCCGCCGCGCATCCGCTCAACCGCCGGTCCCGAGCTCATCCGCACAGGCACGCCTGGGACCTTACGGCTGCGCTCGCTGTCCTGGCGAACAATGATAACTGGATTCTGACCGCTGGGCTCAAGAATTGCTTCGATCTGGTCGTATAGCGTGTCGTTTATGCCGCCGGACTCGTCGCTCTCAACGGGGATTTCCGCGGTGTCGTAGAAGTCGGTGATCGCGTTGTGTGGACCGGTGGTGTCTTGGATTGGTGAAGTGGGATTGGGTCCGGAAGGTGGGTCGCCGGTGTCGTCTTCTTCGTCGCTTGAACTGGGCTCGTCGATACACATGTGTTCAAGTGATGATGTGAGTGACAATTTTGACACCGTCGCTTGGATGGTACGTAGGTATTTGTCGTATGAAGTTTGCTTGGATGGTCCATACGGAACAGACTCTGCGTACTCCGGTGCCTCAATAGTTGATCCCCGATTTCCCACCTGCATATTTGTATCTTCATTCTCATCTTGTTCTTGCTTTTCTTCATATTGCCTAATCCCTTCTTCCTCCTGTCCGTCTTCGTCTTTGTTTCCTTCTTCGTTCCCATTGTCGTCTACCTCTTCCTCTTCCTCCTCTTTTGTCGACTTAATAACAAGGGACTGAATCTCCGTCGGTGGTTCAGACCCCGTTGTCATCATTGAATTACGCAATCTCTCGGGGAGATAGCTTTCATGCTGTTGTGTCGCAATGCTCGGTGTATCTACACGGCGCAGTCCTCTTACAGGCACGATCGGAGCAACAGACGATTCTGGTCGCGATGGCGGTTTCAAGTACTTAGTCAACGACGTTCTTGCACTATTTTTCACCGACTCCGGTCTCACCATCGATTCTGGTCGCGGCATTTGCGCATGTGGTAACTGCGGAGATTGCACCGGTATACGTTTAGGCGACGCCCGTTTGGGGTAGTTTTGCACGGGCAAGATGGACGGTGGGTGCGAAAGACGATTGCTTTGCAGCGACGGTGTTTGAGAGGTCCGGGCGCTGGGTGGTGGTATGGCGGTTGGCTGTATGGGTGAGACGGGCGGTTGGGACGTATGGGCGTTGATGTAGGGGTTGGGGAGCGGCGAGCTGAGCTTTGAAATGGGCACCTTTGGGTGTGGGTTGGATGTGGGTGATACCGGTGAGATAGGGGTCACGTAGGTCAGAGAGGTACGTTTGGGGTTGGGTGGAGGAGACATGTGTGGGTGTGCATATAAATCTGAGGATTGGGACATCCTGTTGGGATTTGAGTGGTGTGACAACCTTTTAGAAGATTGAATGGATGTTCGGTTGTGATGTTTCTTAGACGGGTGGTGGGTTAGTGGACTCTTGGGGTGTGGGAAAGGACTTTGGTCCGGTTGTCTATGAATGGGAGGTGATTTGGACCCAAATGTTGCCGATGATTGAGATATTGGTGTGGCCAAGCCAGGTTGTGGTGATTTAAGTGGGCTTTTTGGACCAGAAACATGAGGGTTGTCTTTTTCAGAAGGTTTATTACCAGGAACTTCGCTCGTGGACCTGGACCGTGACCATTTCACTGCCGGTGGACTGGAAGTGGGTTTGAGCATAATGGGTCGTTGTGATTTCCCAGAGAGGGTTCTTGCCAAAGCCAATGCACTTGCTCGATCACCAATGGGTGTAAGTGGAGGCACAGTGTTGAGAAGCTGTGAGCTCATTCTATTGTCAATATTATGAAATACCAAGTCGTCATCACTATCATCAGCAGTTTTTTCCAGCTGTGGTGAATCAGCCAGTCTGACTCTATTTTTTCTCTTGCATCCAAAAAACAATATCAGTCCCAACAACAAAATACCTCCCGTAATCCCGCCAATCAGCGGGCCAAGAAGCTGGTTGCTTACACGAGGCATCGAAGCGTTTGAGGAAGCTAACAAGGTGTTTGAACTTTGCGGTGGGTGGAGAAGAGTTGACGTTGCACGTACAGAGTCTTTGGAAATACAGGTAACGGTTGCGCACGAGGAACAAGTCTGGGCTTGAAGGTTGCAGATCTCGTCTGGTGGGCAGGTCGGACAGATGGGCTGGGATTGGGGGCAAACTATACAGCCGTCGGCGTCACGTTCGATAGGAGGTTGTTTTTTGACCCGGGCAGATTGTTTGGTAAAATAACCAAAGCTGACCATGTAAAATAAATTTGGGCTGGTACCTTTTTCTCTTGATATTTTTTTCTTGGGGCTACTTCAGAATAGTCTTGTGGGTATCGTGAAGTGGGTGTAAGAAAAAAATGAGAAATAAAAGTGCTGATAGAAGGGAAATGAATAGTTATTTGTCGATGGTGACTTCTTTAATAAGAAAAAACGTAGTAAGATATATCAAAATTTACAGACTAAGAGCAACAAAAAAAACGATATTCAGAAGTAACAAAAGAAAGGGACAAAAAACAATGTATACAAGTGTTCAAGAGAAAAGAACGAAAAACTTTTCACTCCAATAACGCTGTCAGTTAGGAGGGCTCCAGTTCTTCTTACCATGCTAGCACGTAAATAGTAAGATAAAATTGTAATATTATAAAATGAAAATTGTATGGGTTTAAACCAGAGGCGGTTTAGGTAAGTTCATGATCGCGAAGTTAGACGGTATATATTTAAGATGGCATGAAAAAAAATAGAGTGTGAGAGAAATGGGAGTTACACAAAACCGTAAGTTGAGACTTGGAACTTTTACATATACAGTAAATTTACATGAATCGGAAAAAGTTTATGGTTGGGTTTTTGGCTAAACATCTTTAGCTAGCAATGAGGAAAGAAAAGGTGATGTTTTATTGTTGTTTGCTTCTGAGAAACAACCGTTTGCTCTGGATCCTTCGTCTCCATTTGTGTTTCAGAAAGGAAAGGGTTGTTTTCAGAAAGTGAGAAGAGGTCCACTGAACTATATGTTCCTCATTTGGAAGAATGGTCTGTGCCGTCAACGTTATATTCTCTTTGGTTAGTATACAGTTGTAAACACAGACCCTCAATGTATATCATGTAAACCATGACATTTCAGTGATTCTGTGGTATCTTCTCTACATGTAAAGATGGATTAGAACGAAAGTGAATTAAAACGAGGCGTGGTGTTTGGACTCGAGCATTGAGCATAGATTGGGTTGACAGCTGTCAAGTTTCTAATTTGGATTGAGACCCCCAATTTAAGGCGCTCAGTTATCACATTCTGTCTTTCGCTTCGTTCCGGTATATGAGATTTTCAATACTTGTAAATCCCCTAGAAAAGCTTCAAAGCATCCCAAGCTGAACCAACATTACATCCACCAAATAAAATAGATCCAACTACGAGTTCTCTAACACTTTCCATACATGTATATATTCCCAAGTAATAAAAAAACAGCACACATACGTACAGCGAAAACTTGGTTTTCCCAAACGAGGCCAGAGAATTATGGGATTCATGTCTCACACATTTACGCATCCCGATGAGATTGTCCCGGCAGCCGTTGAAAGTTGGGTAGATCTAAGCGACAAAACCATTTAATTTTTTTTTTCTTTCTTTCTTAAAACGGTATAAAATATACTAAGCGTTACTTAATTGAGGTTTGGATATCTGGAAGTCATTTCTGTGATGTGGGTATGGTGGGGGGAAAGCTGAAAGTGTACTGGTTGTGGTGGAGGGTGGAGGGTAGATGTTGGAAGGTCCTTTAGGGTGGTTTTGTGGGTTGAGAGAGTATGGTGGACACTGGGCAGGACCGAGGACAGCTGGGGGTCTGGTGGGTAGTCGAATGGAGTATGGAGTATGGAAATTACCCAAGTTGGAAAAGAAGTGGGTCATGGATTAAACTACTGAATTATACTGCAGATTGAAATTTGTGTTCATAATGTATGGAATTTATGGAGTGGATATTAGGAAAAAATACAACACCTTCATGTTCGGTAATAGTATGTACATTTTAGCATATAACCTGAAAGTATTCTAATATATTGAAAAATCAGGGTACAAAATTTAGATAGCGACGAGCTGGGTACTTGTCTAAGATTCAGGGAACAGGGCAGCATTTTGTTTGATCCAATTTGATCCAGTGTCTGATATGGTCAACGTATTTCAATCTGCCTACTGCAAAGTGGTGGGCAATCAGCAATTATAGTAACCGGCTATTACATGATCAACCATACAAATAGCCTTTAACTGAATAATTGAAGCTCCACTGAGTATTTTTCGATTTCTGTTTATTTTTCCATTTTTGAAGACCAAAACCTTCTCCGCTTGGGGGAGGTGAAGGAATGGAATCAGCGTATTTTTAAATTGACACGCTTTTTACTTGTCTCGTTTTGTTATTGAGTATAATATGTTTAATATAATATATCATAGAAATGCTTACTGGTATATATAAAGTGAATAGCTGAAATAGGACGCGTCTGTTTCTCGTAGCGGGAACAACGGTCAAGCACACGTTTGACCTAATCTGATCGGGTGCATTTTTGGCTAAGATTTTACACATGTGAAACTATTTGGTCTCAGGTCTTTCTCTCGACCGTTCACATCCTTCCCCAACGTTTCACTCGTCATCACCACCAAAAACGAAAGTCAAAGCCAAAGCCAGAGCTAGAGCTTGTTGTTTTTCACAGTCCATAATCACCCAATGTCATATTTTCTTTGTATCCTAAACCAGAAACACGAAGAGGATGATTCTGTTTTATTTCATAATCTCTGGAAAATATTTGTTTTTATTAAATTTTTCAATCTGTTCGGTTTGGATTTTTAGGGCCAGCCGTGAAAAAGCGCTGTGACCTACCATATAAGAAGCAAAGCAGTGAAGTAGAGGAAAAGCGAAAGCTCAAAAAGTAGGGAAGTCGGTGGTGGTGATCAAGTTGTATGCATTTTTCATGTACTCAGCTTATTTACAGCGCTGCTGCAGAGTGATGTGCTATGCTGTGCTATGCTATGCTCTGCTCTGTTGTGCTTGTTCGGGAAATAACTATAATTACTGGAAATGGAAGAGTTAATTGGGTCTCCAAAATAAGAAAGACAGAAGTTACTCTATACGGAAGTTTTGAAACTAATCTCTTATTAGAGTAATTTGATCAAGCACAAAGAGAGGAAAAAAAATAGCATAACACCAGTTAGTGTAAACGTTTATTAAATCAAATTAATTGGTCATTCCTCATTAATTCACATAGTTTTAAGGTGCGGAGGTTAATGGCGCTGTATCATGTATGTTAGTATCGTTGCATGGCAAAACTGGACTCATTACATACACAACTTCTAGACCTGGATAGATTGGTAAATACGTGTGAATGTTCTCAGTGTCACCGAGTGCTATCGTACTGAATTCAATTATTCAACCGAGGCAGGCAGGCAGACTCAACTTAGGACAGTGGTTGAATAGAAGAATTACCACTTGGAGTAATAATTGAAAGTTTTTCTTTTTCAATTAGAGAAAAAAAACAAAATACAGTTTAGCTCTTTGCAGCGTTGTTCTCTACCACTTGTCTAAACTTCGCTAGTCCCAACTGGGTTAGTGCTAACATCCACCATTGCACTAACATATTCATTACTTTTTTTTTCCAACTTTTTCCTATTATTTTATTATTTTTTTTACTTTTTTTTTTCTTCCTTTTCTTATCCCCTTTTTCCTCTAATTTTTTATATTTTTCTTCTGTCCATTCCCATTTCAACTTCTTCTTCTTCTTCCTTTTCTTTCATTCGATTGTTTTCGCAAACAACACAGACAACAACAACGACTTGCGTCTATCCAGCTTCAACTTTCGCACTCCATACCCACTCAGACAAAGATTCACTAGACGTGATACTCTTCAGCCATGGTCTCGTCAGTCACCACTCTTGCTGTTGAATGGACTTTCGCTTCAATTTCTCTAGTCTTTTTAACGGCCAGAATTGTAGTTCGTTTGTTTATCATCAAACTCGGCATCTTACCTGAAGATATTCTTCTGGTATTCGCACAAATACTATACTTTATATGGGTGTCTTGCGACACCTATGCGATATCTGTAGGTTTTATGAACGATGGCGCAAATTATCTTTCCGAGCATGTCACAGAGCACGTCGTAGGTGGTCCCCTTGTCGAAATCAGGGTTCTCAAAGTTATTTATGCCTCTTCAATTCCATACTACCTCACTATCTGGTTCATCAAAGGTGCAATTCTCGGGTTTTACTACAGATTGATCCCCAAAAACACAAATTCAAGAATCTTTCTTCACGTCGTATCAGGCATCACTATCGCTACCCTTATTATTATCATTTGCCTGAATTTGTTTTTGTGTCATCCAATTTCTCTAAATTGGGCATTACCCCCTTTCAGGCATCACTGTTATTCTTCAACCGCCAGAACTCCCTTCGCCATCTCTGCCGTCGCAAACTTGATAACAGATGCTCTTATTTTTGTCGTGCCTTTTTCAATTATTCATTCCATGTTGCCCATGCCCAGGCGTCAGCTCATTGGTTTGATTGCTACGTTCTCACTCGGTGTCGTAACCATGATTGTTTTCATTACAAGAGCCGTTATTCTTTCCGTCTCTGGTGTTATTAATTACGGTGGTATCCTGTCAGCTGTTGAATGTTGTACTGCAATGATTGTCGCATGTTTGCCATCCCTTAAGATCTTGTTGAGAATTAATAAACCTGGTGGTCCACTCCCGAAGAGAGGCTCGGATCTCTCTGATGGCCTCGACAGTATTGACGAAGATGGTAATCACAGAATTAAGAACGAAGAAGAGTCAGATCCCATGCCCGGAACCTTTTTGGGACTAGAGCATTACGAAGACAGAGCTAGGCACCATCACGATATGATGATCATGTCTACCAGTTCCGGCCCAATGGGATCAGATCTCCACAACATGTACGGGCGACATGCTAGCAACAAGTCCATGCGACCAGGCGAAGTTAATTCTGATTCAGACAACAGTGACGACGAAAGTCTTAATTATGGAGACCCCGGAAGTCCATACGAATACGCATCAGGAAACGGGATGGGATTGCTGGGCAGATCGAATTCGGTTTCACATGCAAAGTACCCACCAAGAGCGGACGTGGTGGAATTAGATGTACTTCATAGTGGGCACGACGCAGACCCACAGTTGGGATCAGTTTTAAGCGGATCTTTCAACTTGCACAACCAAAGCAACACGACTAACTCGACGGTTAGATCACACACTCCGAATTCGCAGCTGGCACTGCTTGGAGACCCTTCACGACTACCCACGCTCCCTGCATTGCCTACTAATGGTGGACCAAGTAGTATTTCACACAAACCAAGCGATCTAAACTCGTCACCCTCGATGCTTTTTAACCACCAGCACCAACTGAGTAATGCACACCTACAACAACAAATTCAACAACTTCAATGGCAACAAGAAATAATCCAACAACAACAATATCAATTCCAACATTTGCAACAGTTGCAAGAAGAAGAGCAAAGGCAGCGAACTGGTCAGCCTTCGCAGTCGTTTAATCAACAGCCAATGACTTCTAGCAGTCCCCAACCGCAAGGCTCGCAACCAGATCTGAATGATATCCCTGACTACATTATGAAGGAGCCATTACCCAAGCCTGAATAATAAATTTGCTTATATTCTAGGTATTGTTTATTTGTTTTGTTTGTTTGTTTATTTGTTTTTTATACTTGATGTTCATGTTTGTTTTTTATTTCTCTTTCCTGGCATTTTTCGACTCTTTTATTTCTCTCTTTTCATATATTTTATCTTTGATTGTTGTTATTAATTCCAGAAAAGAAAGATTGGTGGTTGATGAGTATTTTTCTCTTCTACATCTTTGTTTTTCTTTTTCGAATCCAAAAAATGCTCTTATATAGTTATACAAGTGTATAATATAAAGCGATATATATATAATCAGATATACACTTCAACAGATCATGGTAATTTAATGTTTAGAAAGATTGATTCTTTGCAATGGAGTCACAAAGTTGTGTATTGAACTAATTGAATATTCAATAATGTAATATAGTGTTTGGGATTGAGAGGTGGAGAATATGTGCATTAAAGTATAATAACTGGAGAATTATGAAGGGGAGATAGAGGGTTGTTTACAGTGGTTTGTGGGAGCAGATGGGAAAGTGATTGAACCCAGTTAAGATCCAAAACAAAAAGTGATACATCTGCTTTAACTAATAGATGAAAAATTAACTGACTTGAAAATAAAGTATTAAAATATGTGACTTTCGATGTAGCTCAGCTTGTCTATATTCAAAGTCTATAAACTAAGTTGTAAAAAATGGGGTGAGCATATCCGAAACACGGACAAAACTAGAGTGTATGCTAAGATGTGTCCAGTCCTTGGGCATTTTGAGGACATAACGTATTGCATAGCTGTTATTTGACTGAACGGCGTCTGGTAGCGAACGTATCGCATAATATTAATATCGTATCATGGAGTAGTTTGTGAGTTGAGCCGAAGCATTCTTGTCAAAAACTTTGAAGACAAGATTTATGAATTTTCAAATTTTCCTTATCAGTAACTTTAAAATTAGAATGCCTGGCATGTCTCGTCTGTGGTTAAAACAAAGAATAGTGGAAAAAACAAAAGGTTTTAATTGGTTGATGGTTTGTTTTCATACGATGTCATAATAATATTATCATGTTATTAAAGGTTCATAAGGGGTCATCATATATCTGAGTGTATGCGTTTATATATATGTATAAAAAAAATTAAAAGCAACAAAAAAATTAACAAAAAATAAATAAATAAATCTCAACTAATAGAAATTTCAGCAACAAAAAAGTCATGCAATGACCATCCAAGGTCCCAAGGGCTCGCCATTTCATAGCCAAGTACCCTTCTCCATCCCATATTATCCCATTTCGTTTCATAAGATTTCATGTACAGTACAGTGCGTACAAAAGTTCAAAACAGCGAAGTCCCAGAATACGCAGCAACGAGTCCTAGCCCCTTGTACCGGTCTCGGACTGGCCCTGTGCTTGCGCGCGCCAGGTTCATGGCTTCGTCAGCGGATAGCGGTGATGTTCGGCGGGAGGGGGTGCGTTGTGTGCGAGGCTGGGTTGATCTTGGTTGTGGTGAAGGAAGCATTTCTGGGTTGTGTTGGTTTATTGGTTTATTAATGTGTGTGTGTTGGTTGAGAGTCTGGTCCCTGAAAAAGTATAAATTGAATAGGAGTCTGGTTTTGTTGATATAAAGAACAAATATAAATGCTGATACTTTCTAAGTATAATAAAAATGGATGAAAAATGTGAATAAAAAAATGAATAAGAAAAAATAAAGAAAAATCCGGGGGAATTTCCAATTCTTTTTATACACTTAAAATTCCAGCACTGATAAGAACCTTCATTTTCCATTCCAGCTCTAAAAAAATGAGTACTTTTCTGACTAATACCAATTTGTATTACCTAATTTACCCCACATATTCCAGAGTTCGTGACACAAAAATTGACAGGCTCGCGTCATTTTTTTTTTTTTCTGATTTGAAAGCGGGCTTTGGGATTACGAATTCTGGGTCAGATCAGGTGGAAGGGTGCTTTTTAGGTGAGCTTGATCTGACGATAGGGGGTTTTTGTTTTTTTGATGCTTGATAGGCAGTGGGACGTGGGGGTGACTGATTGGAGGCTGAATTAGCCATAACTTGTCAATGGCAAGTCTACTGGCAAGTAGTGGGAACAATATTGCTGTCTATGAAAGTTTATATTTTTATTTTTATTTTTTCAAAAAAGGGTCTGGTTTATTTTTGTTGAGCCTCAAATTATGTCTGTGAAACGGATTAAATTGAACCGACGACATAAACTACACAGAGTGCGCATACATCAACTAAATCCATAATGTTTGAAATTAAAATTTTACATCTGACGATCTCATTTTTTGTCGCTGCAAATCTATCGCTTGCCTACGATCAACTGACCAAGCTCCAAAACTCGCTTACTTCTGGGGCCTGGAACAATTCCAACGGCTGGTCAGACAGTACGTACATTGTACTGGGATGTTTATTAAACAGAAATGATTGCCTTCTTGTCCCTGCCTTACTCCGGCATGAATCTCGTCAGAATAAACACCTCGGATTTTTTACTGGTATGTGAAATTTGTAGTTCTGTATAGAGGGCCGATTGAAATTTATTCTGTATTTTTTAATTTTCAGCTCTGTTCTTTACTGGCTTGCGCAGCACAGCTGCTTGATATTTTGTCTTAATAGGCTCGGACTTCGGGAATCATGTCGGAGATGCGGAGGTCTGATATTTATTACTTACTTATTAATCTTATCGTTTAAGTACTACATATCAAGTTTTAGAGTCTAACGCTTACTATTAGTCATTTAGCTGAGTAAAATTAATAATATTTTTTCAAAAAAAATTGTGACTCTAGATAGCCTAAATAGGAAGTATTGATTTTGGGAAAGTCTCATACTGAAGGATTTTCATACCGCAAATTCCCTTAATAATCTTCATCAACTCCACTTACTAATCAACTATTTGGAGAATAGGAAAAAAAGCCTAGTCCCAGCAATTTGCAGTTTTGGAAGAAGGGAGAGGAGAATCTTGCGTTTGGAAATTTTTCCTTCTCTTTTTTTTTTCTCTTTTGACGTGAAATATTTCGACTTCCAGACTACTTGTACTCACCGTCTAATATCATCACAATGGCCAAGGTTTCTCACGGTACGTTAATTTTCTTTCTGTTATTGTTGCTATTTTGAATATGGTGTGTGCGTGTGTTTTTTACGGATTTGTTGGAAATGTTGTGGATGTGGGAATGATGGGATGTGTGATCGAATTATGGTGGAGGAGAAAGATGGGTTTGTGATAACGAATGATTGTGGGCTAAAATATGTTGAACGAAAAATAGCGTAAAAATCGAAAAAGTTGCTACAGGTTTTGGAGGATAGATTTGTTGAATATGCAATACACTAGGATATATGGAGCGTTAATTGATGGAAACAAACGGTCGCTAAGAGTAGTTGAAAAGCCCAGACAACACCAACATTGAACTGGAAAATTGGCACACCTGAAATACACCATCATGAATAAACTTACTAACTTTGATTCCCATTAGACGTCTCTAGCTCCCGCAGCAAGTCCCGCAAGGCTCACTTCACTGCTCCTTCTCACCAAAGAAGAATCTTGATGTCTGCTCCTCTTTCTGCTGCTTTGCGCAAGGAATACAAGGTCAGATCTCTTCCCATCCGTTTGGACGATGAAGTCAAGGTTGTTCGTGGTTCTTACAAGGGCCGTGAAGGCAAGATCAAGCAAGTCTACAGACTTAAGTTCTCTGTTCAAGTCGACAAGGTCACCAAGGAGAAGTCCAGTGGTGCTTCTGTCCCCATCAACATTCACCCCTCAAATGTCGTCATCACCAAGTTAAAGCTTGATGCAGACAGAAAGACTTTGATTGCTAAGAAGGGTGGTGTTAAGCTTGAGTAAATTGGTTTTATTCGCATATTTTGATTTTTATATTTAACGAATACATGTATAATTGAAGCAATAAAACTACTCTCTCTCAAGAGAAAAGTTATCTGGTGTGATTTAATTTGTTATGTTCTGAATGTGAATACTTCTTTAGAGTACTGTATGAACCACTATGGACTTAAGTTCGATCTCTCAGCATATTAAATCTCAAGTGCTGATGGCTAATTTTGAGTACAGTACGTACTGATTGTATAAATTGTGCCCGTGACTGAGTAAAGTGGTAGATAGCTCATAGGATCGATGAGCCATTGTAAAATTTAGGCCTGTGTCACAAATTCACCAATGTCTCTCTACTTTAGGTATTTTGTTCGACACAATTGAATTATGTTGACACAAAAGGATTTCCTAAAATGTTACTATTGGGGAAAATAATTTTTTACTATGGGAAAAAACCCAAATAGCAGTCATAAGCTCTATGTATTATCTCTACATTGGGTACAATTTTGTTGACACAAAATGATTTTTGGACAAGAGTTTCCTAATCAGAATTTTTGACACAGGCCTAGTAAAATTCATATTGTGAATTCAAAATCTCAATCTAATGATTTGAGTCAATGTGTGATTCATTTATCAATAAAAGCTGAGATCCACATTAGATGAAACTGGGTTCTCAGTGATTTTTCTACAATTAGATGTTTATTACTGAAAAGTTTCAGTTTTAGAAGTATCTCAAAAGGATTAAAGCATCTAGAGAAGCAATCCGATTTGGAAACACCTTGAAAGTTGGCATAGACCGTACGGTTCAGATTGCTAGGCACCATTTAACCTAGGGAAATTAAAATTCCACTCTTTAAATCTCTCTCTCTTTCTCTCAATTTTCTCTGCTTCATTTTTGCTCTCCGTATCTCTTTGCACTATCTATCGTTCTGTCTTTATTTTTATATTTTGTTGGTTCCATTGATCTTTATCAACTCATCCTTTTAGCAGTCTGGCTGTTGGCGATATCGTACTCTATCTTTTATGCTTATATTTCCTTGTTTGCCTTCGCAAGACCTTAGTGTATTGTACGTGAGGACCCCATAAAACTTGCCGATAATGCCGGGTCTATTTTCTATAGATGACACGGAAGAAGTATCTTCTAAACTCGACAAGCTTCAATTAATAAGACCCCACAAAAAAGTATCGCAACAACACATTCCTTCTCACCCTACTGCAGAACTCTACAAAATCAAATATGATTCGTTACCCCGCAGAGAGCGTCGCAGATCTAGTCTTTGTGTCTCCGAATCAGCGCGTTCTCCAACTCGCAAACCAGACCCCCAACAGCTAGGTCAACCTCGTCCATCAATAACCCTATGTAAGTCATGCAAGTCCTCTGCCCTTTCCGACTGCGTTATCGATGATCACCAGCAACACACCAAATCACAGCCTTTGCAAATATCCCACAAACGAACCGACAGCAGGAAGCTATCTTTCGTCGGATCGTACGAAGAATGTCTACTCTCCGGGCGAATGTCTGCACCTAGCTCATCACCCGTGCCCTTCGATTTTAAACTGGGGGTACTTTCAACTGCATGCGATTGTCCGCCAAAGCTAAGGTGTCCAAAGCATCTTACAGCCAAAGTCAACGCTGTCTACTACGACCACGAGCTGCACGAAACCGGAATCCCAGGCCCAGGCAGTCCGTACGTTGCCGTAGTGGACCTGAACGAAATTTACGAAAAAGAAAAAAAGCGCATAAGAGGATACAGGATACCTGAGAAAGGAAAGCTACAGATGATAGTATCAAACCACGATGAGGGCATTGGGTGTGGAAAGGTGTGGCTTATTGAGTATGATGTCACGCAATTGAACCCAGGTGAAAAAGTGTTTCTAAGGCATAAGTCATATGTAAGCGAAACTTCGCAGCTTAAATCCGTAACTGGAAAAGAAGGCTTGTTCGCGTTAACTGGGGTTGTTGATATGGACAAACAGAAGGCTATGAACAACCGAAAGCACTTGGTGAAAGCTGCTCATTTGCAGATTGTGTGTGTTGAGAAACGAAGATTTTACGTGTGTGGAGAGGTTAGATTAACGTTCAGGAACAGAGATGAGGAAAGTAATCTTGAATCGACCACAGTGTACGGGGAGCCGGGGGCGGTCAATTTGGATACCATTAAAAGGCCTGATAAAAAGAAGACTCTTGAGAGCGAAAAGGATGCAGGGAAAAGATGTATGAAATGTAAATCGCCGGTGAGTCAGGAGGTGGAGGAGAAGCCAAGGGTTATTAGGAGCAAGAAACAATTGGCTAAGGAGATGATGGAAGATTTAAGAGCTTCATCGCTCGGGGCATAGATCAAAAAGTCGAAACATTACAAGAACCCACTGACTTTTGTATCATTTTTTGCATGTAAACCAGCTTATAATCTATTATATACTGTACCATATTTATCAACTATTTTTATCATTCTATATAAGACTGACATCCAAACAACGAAAAATTTGTTTATAAATACCGGACTGGCATAATAGATAATACCACGTTTTACTTGGATATGGGACAACTACAGCGGTGTACCGGGAAGCTAAAGTTTGAATATAAATTGCAAATTAGATGATTGCGGCCGGTGTGGTGTCTACTCTACAAATATTAACTTTCAGCTAACTCTATACTATACAAGTGACAATATATTGTATTTTAACGAACCCCATTGAGTTCACCAAAATTCTTATATAAATCCTCATGTTCCTCTTTATTAGACATGATATTATTATATATACACAATAAACTCCCGTGAAAAATCTTTCAGTATCAAAAAATTTACCAATTTTAACAATGACCCAATCATTCGAATCCAAAGCCAAACAAACAGTAGATGCTACTTCCAAGCAAGCCAAAGACAAAATCAACAAGGCTTCCGAGACCGCTAACCAAGCCAATGTCCAAGGCACCATCAAAAAAGCCATAGACAGCGCCTCCGACACACTCAAAGGCGCCGCTGACGCAGCCCGTTCAGGCCTCCGTTCCGCCGCCGAAGCCGTTAAAGATACAGTTGAAGCTGCCGAGAAGACTCTTGGAACCGGCGACCTTGCCAAGAAAGCCAAATCAGGTGTCGACGAGCTTGCCAAAAAGGCCCAATCTGGCGCTGACGAGCTCGCCAAAAAAGTTCAAAATACCGATGCTGAAGGGCTCGCCAAAAAGGCCAAAACCGACGCTGAAGGGTTTGCACAGAAGAAAAAGGCTGATGCCGAAAATGTTGCTAAGAAGGCTAAAACTGACGTCAATGGATACGCGCAAAAGGCGAAAACTGACGCTGAAGGATTGGCCGACAAGACCAAGGCTGGAGCTGAAAATCTAGCCGACGAGGCATCGAAGAAGGCGACAAACGCCAAACAGGAAGCTTCCAATCTTGCCCAAAAGGGTCAGTCCGAAGCGGCCAATTTGAAGAACAAGGCCGAGAACCTCGCTGAGGAAGTTGGTGAAGCTGCCGGGGATGCTGCACAGAAGGCGAAGAACGCAGCGGGGGACGTCGCACAGAAGGCAAAGAAAACCGTCGAAAACGCAGCTGAGTCTGCAAAGTCTGCCGCTAACAACCTGGGCAAGAGCTTTGAAAAGTTCAGAGCATTACAGATGTGGGGCAAGAACTTAAATAGACCTATTGTGTTTAGATACCAGTTCGTGAACCCTTGGATGACTCTGGCTGCTAGACCAGCGGCACCGAGGATGATGAGAATTATGCCCATGTTCAGAATGGTTGTGGCCCGTTTGGTTTAATATCGGTGACACAAATCCCAAACAGGAAATGTGCTCAAAGGATGGCTTTAAAGTATCTGTATTGTCTATAGGAATAAAAAACTCATAAAGATATTTGTTGGTGTTCATAACGATAATCAACCTATATATAAACTGCAATATATTGTATCTAGTTTTATACACTGAGGACATAAAGAGTGATTTTCATGGATATCCGTTTGGTAGCTTTTGAAATATTCAAACAAAGCTCGTACCAATCTAATAAGCCCTTCTAAGTTAAATCGCACCATCTCATCTAGCTTTGTTTTTCGTTGAATAAACACAAAAGTAAACAAGTTCTTTTCCATTCTCTTTATAGGAACATTGTAACCTAATGAACGGTACAGGTCAAAATCTCTTCCCCGTGTGGGTTGTAAGCTTCGTTCAATTCCACTTACAATTTAGATCTTTCGCGTCTTTTTCTCATGTAAGTTTTGAAAAACAAAACGTCAATAATCTAAAAATTAAAATAAATATAATCGTATAATAGACAGTAACATAAGCAATCTATATTCCCTGATATATATATACATTCGTTCATGCCTTGACATTTCCCATCCTTGAATAGAACTCATTAAAATCCAGCCTAACCCCCAAAAAGCTCATCTCCTCGTCGTCTTCCTTTCTCAAATGCGAAACCAGTACTTGAATACTCTTTTCAAAAGTGTCTTTTAGATCGTTTAGTAAAGCGCCCAAGTTCAAGATTCTTTTCTCATCTTGTGCTGTCAACGCACTTGACCCAGATCCCAACCGGTTCGTCACCTCATATAACCCTTCCACCAAGCTTCCAAACTTCAGCGTAACCTTCAAAATCTCATGCAATTCGCCCATCAACCCCTCGGGTCCTCCCAGTAATCCTTTATGTGTAATATGCTGTAGATATCGCTTATGGTACTTTATAATTTCATCCACACTTAGCACCGACTCTGGACCCTTCAAGTCCCGTTGCAACTGTACCCATGCCATTTCCACGACATCATAATTAATATAGTACTCCAATTCATTTATAAAATGCAACATTTCACCGCTCATAAACCTCACCACACGCCATTGTTCCTGTATATACCCTGCTGCCTCTGACATTCTTTCCCATTCCTTATCATTTAAATCAAGCTCAGCTGTGAACCTGACCCCTAGAGTTCCCGCTCTTTCAGCCGTGGCCATATGCCTCCACGTCTGGTTAAGTGCGTACGATACGCGTTTAATACGCCATAAAAAGTTAAACACTTTAAGGTACTCCGTGAGCGACGTTATATCGAGAATTACTGAATTCAGTGGCTGTTCAACTCTGTAGTCCAGCGTGAACACATCCCAGCCTACCTCACCGTGCCCACTGCGGAGCATCCGTGCATCCAAGCTTTTAAGAACCTCCTCATTGTCGAAGTGTGCATTGGATCCTCGAATAGCGGTTTCAAGAACAGATGTCACATGGTGCCGGTGCAATTGTGATGTAGGTTTGTCAAGAATTGGTGCTACTCCTTCGATTAGCAGCTGAACAAAATCACCCTTGCCAAGTAAAAAGTAGTCTTTCAGACCTTGCAGATGAGCATCCAGCTTGAATCTTGAGCGTAGAATCTCATTCAAATGACGAACTACTTCGACGTATGCAGTGTCAATGCGCTTTTCAAGCACTTCTTGATTATCAAATTTCCCAGAGTCCTCCAATTTGGCCTGTCGTTGCTCGACCCATTCTCTGTCTTCACATGCAACCCTAACAAAATACAGAGTTCTTCCTATTTGAAACACCTTTTCAACCACTTCTGGGCCCATGTAGCTAGGCACTTTCTCCAAATCAAGGATAAACCTATCTACCCACATAGAGTTTTCATTTCCTTCTTTAACAAAAAACTCGTCGTGAGGGTCCACCAACTCTCCCGATCCAGTCCAATTGTCCAGTATTTCATTAAAAGGTAGAGAGACTTTGGGTAATAAACGGGCCGCAAATTTGGACACAAACTCATCACCGTTAAAAGTGTATTCATGTATAAGCGATAAGATTTGACCTCCGACTAAAAGCTTGCATTCGTCGATGATAGAGTGTATCAAACGAAGCCCCATTGTGGCATATTCTAATAGCATTATACATCTTCGAAATGTAATCATATTTTTAGATCTCACATTTGATGTTTGTTGTTTCCTGATTTCACTTTCCACGACTCCGATCAAAACAAGATATTGTTCGAGTTCTTCTTCGATCGCACAAAACAATGCTTGCTCCACCAACCCACAACCTTTCCTTTCTTTATATTCTAGTCGTGTTTTTATGTCTTTGTAGAGTAGTGCTGGCTCTAGTACTTGGTTGATTAGACCGACCTTTGGCCATGGAAGAGTTTCTGGAATACTCAACGTTATTGGGCGTTCTCCATCTGAAGTTCTGCTTCCTGTGTGCCACTGAAAAGACTGCGACGTAATACCTTGTAGAACGTAAGGTATATCTCCTAGCATTGTATCATCACTAGGGTCTTGACTTCGGTTTAAACGTCGCAAAATTTCTCCAGCACTCAATGATTCATCGTCAAGTCCCACGTCTTGATCTATATCTTCAGTTTCGGTATCCGCTCTTTCAAATTCATCTGGTATATCGTATAGCCCCATGCTACGCATTCTTTTATTTGGATAATAGTGACGTTGAATATATCTCTCATCGCCAGATAATGCGTACAAAAGCTGAAGCTCTTGGGCTGGTCGTCGCAGTTGTGTTGAGTCTAATCGGGATGCAGCATTGTAAAACTGCGTCGCGCGTTCAGGATCAAACTGAAGTACTTTTTAAAAAATTAGCAAATACCAAAGTTCAAAGTAGATTAGACTTACTTTCTCCATATATTTCTTCAACAATTGCTTTCAGATCATAAAAAAGAGGAGGTTGTTGCTCTCCTTCACTAACTCTCAATGTCAGTCGAGACGCGTTGCATAAAGAGGCAGAAAAAAACTTACATAACAATAGAAGTTAAATCTTCCAAAAGATCTAGCTTATCACCATCTACTAGGTCTGGACCAACAACTATGTCAATTAATTGTAAAAGGCTATGTCTAATATTGTCGTTCAGTGCTGACATTGTTATGTCGCTATTGTTGTGAATTGTGTTCTATATTAGTTGTATGTAGTGGAAAGTAAAACGGAAAAAGAACGTTGATCCTATGAGTCAATATTTCTAGTTTCAAGTTCTATAGTGTAGAGCTTTACATTCTATGGTCTACATACAATGTGCTATCTCTAATTTTCTAATTATTAGTACTGAGACCTATCCCCCACTTTTGATATATGAGCGACTTCTTCTTCTGTAACTTGCAGGATTATTTAAAATATGAATTGACATACAAGTTAAGCTGTCTAGCTTTACTCCCCGCATTTCCTTAGCATCCTCGACCTACCACCAGTTAACTCCCTTCTAACTTTTATAAACACAACAACACATATTACTTTGTTATGGGCGACATACTCTATCTAACACCTGAAAAGTACGAGTCCGAAATTTCACCGTCGCTCCTACCATCCATGACAAACGCGGCCACGCCAAACGCGTATAAGTCTGGAGAGGTTCCTTCGCTGGTGTGGTTAATTTTTGGTGGCACGGGAGCGCTTGGGAGACAAATCTCGAAGATTTCTATAGCAAGGCATGACAAAGTAATGATTGCTGCGTTGGACGAAGAGTACGACTGTGACCTATGGGATTCTCCTATATATCCCCGAGAACCCTCCGATTTAAACTATGAAATGGGCTCGAAGCGCCCTAATTCAGACGTTGATTCGTTCATGATGAGGAAAAAAGGACCTTTCTTAAGACCTAATCCACTACTATATATAGGCAAAGATTTTCAAGGATCTTGCCATAGAGTCAAATGCGATGTGAGATTAAGGAGCTCGGTTGATAAAGCCGTGTCGAAATGTATCGAAATATATGGACAGGTAGATGTGGTGGTGACATGTTTTGGATATGGAGTAGTGGGAGCATGCGAAGACCAAGTGGAATCTGAAGTCAAAAGTCAGTTCGAAATAAACTATATGGGTCTTTTTCATACTCTAAGGGCTGTTATTCCACATTTATCGACGGAGAATAGAAAGAGCACCATACCAGGGCATCTAATAAGTTTTACATCCTCGATGGGTGTACTGGGAGCTCCGGGATTTGGACCATATAGTGCAACGCGCTGGGCAGCGGAAGGGTTACTAGAAAGTTTTGCGATAGAAGTCGAGCATTTGGGATGCAAAGTTACCATAATCGAAACTGGTTTTGCGAAATCTGGGACTGAAGAGGATTCTATTAGCGTTGCACGACCGTGAGTATAGCTGACCATTCTGTGTATAGACTACTAACCGGTCACAATTTTAGACAAGGCATCTACCATTTATCAAACACAAAAATATCATCACATTTTGTGATGAAAGAGCTATCGGAAGACTACAAAGATACTCCTGCTGAGTATGGGAAAGAATTTACAAAAGACTTGACAAAGATTATGGCTACTAGTACAATTAAGGTAGCTTCAATAATATGGGAAGTATGTATTGCGAATCTTTTGCTGTTATACATGATGTTTTCTAACTCAGATATTTTTGCAGGTTGGACATTGTCAGTCTCCGCCTCTTAGACTGCTGCTTGGATCATGTGGAATTCTTGGAATGAAAGACAAGCTCAGAGGTATGGCTGAAGAGATCGAGGACTGGAAATTTTTATATGAAGAACAAGACAAGATTCGGAGCTAGTTCTTTATCTACAGCCTACTAGCATAATATATCGTGGGCAGAATAAACAATTGATTTTGAATTTTATCTCTCTAGCTAGCTTAGATCTAGTTGATTGCAATGACTGAGGTTTAGTTTTTGGAAAATGAAGTCATATAGTAGTATGGTAGTATAAATAACAGTCGGATGATGCAGATGAGTTTAATTTAAAGAATCAGCTTGCTAACGATGAATTCTAAAGCCGCAATAATATGCCTGTACAGTTATCTATATTATTCAGAGTTATTTGTAAGACTGACAGTCGGTTAGGTTGGAGATTTTCATTTTTGTGATGAGAGAACAAGAAAAAATAAAAAAGTAAAAAGTAAAAATAAACACCACCGCATCTTTATTTCCATTCCACAACTCTCTGCAACAAGAAATGGTGGGCACAATAGATTCGGGAAAAAAAAGAGATACAAAAGAGCCTGAAGATCATAGTGCTGTTGATAGAATTCCCGATACTGATGAAATAGATGACACTGCAGCCTTTCCTGAAATTCAATCTTCTGACTATAGTAAAGAAGTAGAATTTCCATCAGATATAGGGCCTTCAGAGGATCAGGCAGAGTTCATTACCCCTTCAAATACAGATATACGATCTCCAGGCTCTGATAAAACTAATTTTCGTGGTAGCCAAAGAAGTCGAAGAGGAAACGAAAATGGGCAATTCCACAGTACATTCAAGCAAGAAATGGTCGACGCGATAGAATTCAAAACAGCCCAAGATGAACCATTTAGAGATCAAATCCCCTTCAACAATGGGCTGGATACCGATGGTGTTGAAGGCACAACCGAGTTTCCTAAGATAATACCAAACATGTACGATAAAGACGCTGACTTTCCACCTGATCAAGGAACAACTGAAGATCAAGCGGAGTTCATCACTCACTCCACAACCTCAAAGGGTGAAGATATAACAACCAATTTGCAACCGGATTCTTTACCTGTTAGCTCATCGGGAACCAACGATGGAACCCCTAATGAAAATGTACAGACCCCACGACGACCAAGAGGAAACAGTAACGATCGAAACCGAATGAGGGCGGAAGAAGTCTGTCAGGAAAATATCAACTTTGTAGGTAGCTACCGAACATCTCAATTAGGCATTTACTAACCATAAATATCTAGGTTCCTAAGTTTGAATATGTTTATCAAGAATGTGGCGATCTCAAATCGGAAATTGAAGAGTGGTTTATGTACGACTCTAACGATAGTTTTAACACGATACGGCTACAATACATAAACACGCATCGAAAAGACTGGAGTGAGTGCGGTTTAGCAGAACGGAAAAAGATTATCAGAAGTCATTCAGTTGATCTATGCTCTGACAATAAAAGCTCAAGGATAGTCGCTGTGTCATGTTTGGCCTATATAGCAATGGGTGATTATGGGACTATTCAAACTACTGATGACCATATCGAAAGAATTAAAAATAACACCAAATTGCTCTGGCGGACAGGAGTTCTTACACCATTGTATAAACTTATGCGACAACTAATTGATACAAAATCACCGGAAAACATTTTCGATAATAACTCTTTTTTCGGCGATAACTCAGAGGCTAATTCTCACCGAGCTTTAGACGTTGAATTAATGAATGTATTAACGATATTTTATTTCATGGTTGAAGTGAACAAAAGTGATCGTGAATTTGCTGAAGCGATACAGGAGTTAAATCCAAAGATTCTGCAATACTTGATGAAATCTGTGGGTCGTTTACGTTGGGGCTTTGGAAACCTTCCTCTAAGAAACATATTTTTATTGTTCTGGAAGTTAGTGTTGACATTGTTTGGGGGACAAGAGCAGATGGAAAAAACAGAGAAATACGTCATTGATATATATGACTTACCTTCCGATACAAACCCAGATGAAGTGACCGCTTCTCCTTTAGACTACCACGCATTCAGACAAGATATTATTTCAAGATACCCATCGTATATTCCACCCACCTCTTCTATTCCAACAGAGCTAGAAAATGATAACTCAGTCTCACATTTCATTGAAGTTCCAAGGCCAGCGCATGCTCAAAGATTGAATAAGACTCTACCTGCACCTACAGTCCATATTGCCACACCAGCGCCTTCACCTAGCTCTTCGCCTGCCATCCAGGCAGGTCAAAAAGTGAAGAAAACAGTCTTCATGACCAACCAAAGTTTCCCATTTTTACATCCTACAGATGACACAGTTCCTTCAAGTATAATCGAAGCAAGCGAGCTGTTTGCTCAAAGAGTACGAACTACGCCAGCTATGTTCCAACTGTGGGAAGAAAGAGATAAATTCATGAAACGAGAAAGGGGATGGGATAAGAATATTGAAGGGAGTGAAGACAAAGCTTCGAAGAAGGCCAGAAAATCGGAATGTTACGAACAAGTTGTGCTTGATAGAATTGATGAGTTTTATGTGAGTATTAATATTGGGGGGTTTTGAGTGTTTGTAGAAAAATGACTAACCTAGTATGTCTAGAATGAATCGTTGATGCAATTGAATTCTTTCGTGACGGTGGCCTTGAAGTTCATGTTGGCTGGAATTTGTTTTAGTTCTTCTGAATCCCAGAGTGAGTATATTTTCGTTTTATGAATTGTTGGAGAGTGATACTAACAGATAATATATTTAGTCGATTCTTATTATGCGACATTCCCACAGGGCAGTATTCCCGACCGGGCAAAGGAAATCAGTCTAAAGTCGGTATCCGCTGTACTAGATGTGCTTGTTAAATGGTACAAAATTTCACGTAAGTTTCAAAGATGTACTAGAATCCATTTTGACAACCCCGTCTAACTAAAAGACTTTTTTGTTATAGATATTCTCAAGTTTGAATTTCTATCCTCCTTGCTGTTTGATTCAAAATATTACATGCTGGTTTACAAATACTTATACATGCACCAACCACTTGAAAATGCTCTCAACTGCTGTGATCATCCTGATATGGGGTTTTTCCACCGAGTCAGTAATTGCTCGTCAAAATGGCTTGAATCAAACCCGTCGCCTCCTCTTCCCAAATGTACGTTGACACCTGGCCAGGCACAAGCCACTGAAATTGTTGAGGTTTATTCAGAACGATACTTCTTTAGTGTCATTAATTTTCTCACTGTTCTGCGAAAAATCATTCAAGGCAAAACTCAACGAATTGTTATAATAGCCGAACTTCCTCCCACAACGCTGAAAAAGGCCCTGGCCATCTATCAAGAGGACATATGGGTAAATGTTTTGGAGATTTTTAAGGAAGCTATTCCTTATAACGGCAGGAAGTGGAGGTATAATAATATGAATCTTGTGTCAGCCATTTACATGCACTGCAAGACGAAATTACGGGATGACTGGTTGAATAATGGTGATGTTGATCAGGAGATTCAGGATGCACATTCGCAAGAGCTGGCAATTAAGGCGTTGATACAGTTTTACAATGAACAAATTAGAGAGCGCAAAAACGGAAGGGGTCTTGATGAGGATTTTTTCAAACTAGAGCTGGAAGGACATGGGTGGTAATCACCGATAGATATGTTGGTGGCATTTTAATGAGTGATGATTTATCATTGTACGCTTTTTTTCCTTTTTTTTAATATTCCTTCATTCCTTTTATGCAACTTTTTTTTTCTTTCGTTTCTCTCATAGTATTTTGTTGTTTTCTGTCATGATTTTAAATAATTCTTAATATAACCATGTGAGTTGTGGCAATAAAATTCGATGCGCTTTTATTACGAGTGATTCGGATGCGAATATTCCTATAAATGAATAGAAAGGGTTTAGAGAAAGTATAATAAACGTTGTATTCTTATATATTAGATTATACTTATTGTATTAGATTTAATACGTTAAAAAACCTTAGAAATAATGTTAGTAAAATAATTTCAAATCACGATCAATACGTGAGTCGACAAAAAGTTCAGTAAAAGTTTTGGTTGTCAAATAAATGTCAGATACTAGTCAAGGTTATATTCATCGAGGCACCCCAGAAATAGGTTCCTCTAGCATTAGAGATGCCAGAAAAAAAATGCAAAGTGGATCATCACAATCAACCATCAAAAAAAGCGGGAACAAAATCCCAATTGTAAACTTTACGTGAACTTCATTGTCAAATCACTTTCAAAGGAGGGTTTTCACATACAAGTTGTCTTGTGTTGGTTTAGAAAAAAGAAGAAAGAGAGAGAGAAAAGTGAAAAGAAAAAAGTTCAATATATATTTGGGTAGTTAGGGCTACATAGCCCTAGGTTTAGAGCTTAGATTTGGTACGGTACTGCAATTAGATGATGCTATTCCAAATCAGGTTTTTTTCCAATTTGGGATACTTTTGAATAAGCGCTGAATCCATTTAATGCTTTTTTGAAGTTGTTCAGTATCGAAATTCAAAATAAGGAACATTATTTTTTACTTACGCATATTATTTCACTCGATGACGACGAAAACCATAGTGGTCAATGATTGGATTTAAGGTTAAAGATGAAATTTGAATATTATTTCAAGATGGGAGAATGGGAGGGGAGATGTAGTACGGGCATTATGCAATGCTTTATGTAGAATATCCAGATTTTGCAGAATAGTAAAGGATTGAGGGATGACTTTTATTCCATTCAATATCCACGCTCAAAATGTGTAGAGTATGTCAATTTACCATACTTCTGTATACTCTGCGAGGTAGATGTGGTGAGCCTGACAATGGTCCATTGTATTGAGTACAGTACAGTACACACAATATATCATAGTCAATAATATCCATTTATGTTTGTTTATACGGGGTGGATCGGATTAGATGGCTTCGAAGCCTTCAATGGTTGAGCCAAATACTCTTTTATTGAAGTTTTAGAGAACAAAGCAACAAAAGCCCCGTATAACTTACTATCTACAAACAATCTAATATGGCTGATGATTTTATAGTAATAGTGAAAAGAAAATAAACAAAAAATCCCACATTTTGACTTTTTGAAGGCTGATGATGACATACGCGACAGTTGGTGGAGTTGTATCATGTAGGCGTTAGCTCCGCGCGTCGTATACCTGGAAATGGATTCTTGTCATTTATGATGGGGTTAACATACATGATGCATTTCAAGTTTTTGGGATTGTACCGGAGGTTAATTATAACCTTTATGTAGTTTCTATTCTCGGGGGGTCCAGTAGAACTGAGCTTTGGGAGGAAAAGGAACAGGAAAAGGAAAAGAGAAACAGGAATTCCAGAAGGTAAGGTATTGGAGACAATGTGAGACGGAGATGACATTGGTCCAACTTGCGCACATACTGTACGCCTGCGAATATAAAGATGTACACACATAAAAGTGTTCTATACACAATGAAAAAGACAGAAGTGGAAGGCGAGATAGAAACGGGCAGGAGGGAAAGTGTTGACGTGACGTTCCCAGACGAATTTGAATTTTGGCTTCGGAATAGGCTAGACCAGGTTGGTTTAGTGCGCGCGTACGGTACTATTGGGTGCGGTTTTTTGTAAGGTGCGTAGTGCGCATCTCTATTAAACTTACATGAACAAACAATCAAACAAACAAACAAACAGACAGACAACAAACAAATAAATAAACAAACAAACAAACAAAATGCAAACAAACATTTGATGGGCAGTTGCAGAAAGTATAATGCTAATTGTAGTTGTGATGAGGGAAATGACGGTGACGATGATGATTTATATAGAGTAATGATGATGATAGTTGAGTCCAATTGCATTCGGAGTTGCAAAATGAATGTGGAAATGTTAGCAGTTGTACTGTGCGGTGATTGTGTGTGTGGTTTTGGCGTGTCGCGTAAATTGACACAAGAGAATACGTTATTAGACTATTGAGAGGTTGTTTGTGAATAGCATACTCGTTTGTTTTTGTGATTCCCGTTGTTTACCCTACTGTGACTCAATTGAATTAAGATGAACTGATCTAAACCAAACGGACCAAACTGATGCCAGAGTCAATTAGATTCGCTCAATTGATTGATGGATTGATTGATTGTATCGAACTCAAATTTGTACTAAATTAGCCTAACTAACTAACTAACTTAATCAATCCATCAATGAACAAATTCACCAAAAAGCATAAAAACGAAAATAAACCAAACCCTGTATGGGCGTATTTATATACACACAGCAAACGAAAGATGCGATGAGATTCTTTTGTTTACTTTTTTCTTTAACACAGAAAAATATAATTTTTGGACAAAAAAACAGAAATTTATATTTATTTCACAAGTTTTTTATTTTTTTATTTTTTTTTTCCAATCCATTTTCCGAATCTTTTTTTTCTTCCTTCTTTTGTATATTGTCAAAGCCTACTACTAATACATCACCATCTCCAACATCTTCTAGAAGTCTCAGTGGAAAAGACCATGGCTACTTCTTCTTCTTAAATAGTATCAAAAACAACATCGTCAACGTTTCTTTGGGGTTTATCAAGTCATTACAGTCGTTACATCATCTTATATTACTCTTCGGTTTTGTTGTTTGCTTTCTTATTCTTTGTTTTTATTTATTCAAAACTTGAACCTTCCGCTCATTCATACGTTCATACATCCATTAATCGTTCATTAATTCAATCATATACCATTCAATCGATCAATAAACCAAACAATCCGTTCATCTCCTTACAATTTTGAGGCTCATCTTGCAATTTTTTGTCAACCTACTCCAATTACATCAACAATAGCAACGCCCTTCTTTTGTTTTGCCTGAACATTACACCATCTAATCCATCCCGTCCTACATCGTCAATTGCATAATAGAAATAACACATCAAAACTACCATGATCAACGCAAGTGAACCACAAACACCAAAAAAATTAAGAGAAAATTCAATGCCCTTTGGCTATGACAGACCAGGCGGTGATATAGTATCTTCCACTCCTGCTCAGAAATTGAGGACAGACAGTGACCCAATGAAAAACTACGTATGTCTCACTTTGATGCCTTATATTTATCCGCTTCATCTGAGGAGCAAAATAGACTAAAAACAAAGTCTAAAACAAAAACAAACCTATCTATACCGAAGATATTCTAACTTTTTGTTTTTTTAGGGCCTAGGCGAATGCATCGGCAGAGGTGGGTTTGCTTCCGTCTACAAAGCCATCAACTACGGAACTGGCGAAACCGTCGCAATGAAACAAATGAAACTTACTGATGTTGACAAAGTTGACCTGGACTCAATCATGATTGAAATTGATCTATTGAAAAATCTAAACCATCCAAACATTGTCAAATATCACGGCTTCATTAAAACATCAGACACTTTGAATATCATTTTAGAGTATGTATACACCTACGAAAATATTAAGCTGCTGCCTTTGATATTCCCCTTATTTTATTTTTTAAATATTATTATTGTCTTTTGCACACACACGCACTCAAATACGCACAGATACTTATTTTTAATTTTTCACTGTGGTTATCTACTTCGTCTGTTTTTCACCCTGAGAACTCCCTCTGAACAAATTTACTAACTACATGTTAATTTTACTGTGACTAGATATTGCGAGAATGGTTCGCTGGCGAACATGTGCAAAAAGTTTGGAAAATTCCCCGAACATTTAGCTGCCGTTTACATTTCCCAAGTTCTCGAGGGCCTTTCATTTCTGCATAAACAGGCTACCATACATCGAGACATTAAAGGTGCAAACATCCTCACAACCAAAGATGGCCTTGCAAAACTGGCTGATTTCGGAGTTGCCACAAAAATTAATAAATTAGAAGAAAAACAATCAGTGGTGGGAACGCCGAATTGGATGGCTCCTGAAGTTATCGAATTAAATGGTGCAACGACAGCATCTGATATCTGGAGTCTCGGATGTACAGTAATTGAATTGTTGACAGGAAACCCACCATTTCACAAGCTGGATCAAATGCAGGCATTGTATGCTATTGTCAACAATGATCATCCTCCAATTCCTGAAGGGATCTCACCTGTCGTGCAAGATTTCTTGATGCAGTGCTTTCAGAAAGACCACAATCTCAGAGTTACGGCTGATAAACTACTAAGGCATCCTTGGATAACAAGTAATACGAAACGATCAGAACATAGTGCTTACAAACCAAAGTACGATGAAGCCGTGGATACAGTCAAGAAATGGAACCAAGCAATAAACTCTGATGATCCATTAGCACCGACAAAACAGGCGCAAGCGAGTCCGACGAAAAGACAAGTTAAACCATATGCTTTTTTCAGAGAACAATCCCGGAAAGGGAGCATTCCTTTTGCATCATTCAAAAACTTTAGTAAATCCAAATTGCTCGAATTTAAAGGTATGATGGATCAGAACAAAGAGGGAGCGAAAGGGAAAGAGGTGGTTTCTGAGAACTGGGATAATGATTTTTCTCAGGATGAGAATTTGTCTATGAAATTGGCAATGATCAAGCATAACCCATATTTCAAAAGGCCAAGTAGTGAAGCAGTGCCTTCAAGTAAAAGCCAACAACCACAACAGTTACCATTACAACCGCAACCGCATCCACATTCACATTCACACTCGCACCCACACCCACACCCGCAGTCTCAATCACAACACAAATCACCACCACCACAACAACAACCACTGCAACAACCCCTACAACAACCATTGCAACAGCATGGTTCAATGAGAACCGTCTCGTCTTCATCTAGTGACGAGGACCTCGAACTAGAAGATCACAACGGTAAAAGTGTGATTAGAAGGTCACGCAGAAACACCCACAACGCAAATCCTGAAATTACAAAAACACCGAAACAGAAACAAAAATCTAATCGCACTCTTTTAGGCGTGAATTCACCTTTCAGAGATAATAATCAAGATGATTTCTCTGACCTCATTGGTGAGCTAGATATTGGAAAAATACCTGAATCAAAGCCACCTAGAATACCAATTTTTTCTTACTACAAACCATCTGACTACTCAATGTTCGCAGATGCTGTTGCAGCCGCAGCAGCTAACAATAATGGCACTTCGACATCTACGCCTGAGATTATTCCAAAAACTCCATCACCAGGACCCGAAGATGTTTCTACGCCTAGCAAATGTAGGTCTCACGCAAAGACACTTGTGCCATCACCAGATACAAGCCCTAAGAGATTGATATCTCTTAATACCTTTCAAGAGAATGAAAATGATTTGGATTATTCAAATATGTTTGATGCTCATTCAAACATGGAACTAAAACAGCAAAGTCCTAAAGACTGGAATGATGCTGATAATGAATCCGACGATCCATTCGAGGAAAATGAGTTTCCGGAGTCTGATTTGGTGGATAATGTTGCCAGAGAGAGAATTGTTCATATTCAGACCCACGTCAAATCAATTTTGGATGTGCTTAACAAAGATATGATGATGAGCAAGGTTTCTTATGAGGGCATTGAAGATTTGTACCATATTCTAGTTCAGCTTCCTGAAGTTCACAAAACTGTTTCCAAATCTCATGGACTTTTGTTGCTACTGGATATTCTGGAACTAAAAGTGGAAAATCGTGATATTATATCAATGTTACTCGAGATGCTATTTATCCTTTTACACGAAAGTGAGCAAAGCTTTGAGAATTTCTGTCTTGTAGGAGGTATCAGGATTGTTGATGAGTTCACATCCAAAAAGTATTCTACGGAAATAAGAATGCAAGCTGCTATGTTTGTGGATGTTTTATCAGACTCAAACAAAGGTCTTCCCATGTTTCTTGCTTGTGGTGGCATTCACATTTTGGCAGAGTTTATCGAGGAGGATGTAGTCACTCATCCCGATTTTGTTAGCATCGGAATAAACGGTATTTGGAGGGTTTTCGAATTGCAAGGCTCAACACCGAAAAATGATATCTGCAGAAAGCTATCAAAGACTCCAGTATTGGACGCATTGTCAAGAGTGCTAAAAATGCTTCTGAAACTAAGGCCCGAAGGGTACATTGATCTAGTGGATAAGATTGTTGCTACGTTTGTATACTTTTCTCAGACTGAAAGCCATGTGAAATATGCTGTTGCGAAAAGAACATTGTTCTGCAATGTTTTTGACCTGTTTTCTGAGCTTGACCAAAAACATCAGTTGAGCATGCTCAAATTCATCAAGAATATGTCTTCTATGATAGAAATTTTACCGGAATTGCAGAATTCAAATGCTATCCAAAAACTTGTTATTATACTCAAGACTAGCTCGAACAAATCGTTTTATAAGGATTTTGCCAATCAGATCTTGCAGACAATGTACAATCTTTGCAGACTTTCACCATCCAGACAGGAGGAGGCTGCTTCTTCTGGATTGATTCCAGTGCTACAAGAAGCGATCAAGGCTCACGCCCCACTTAAAGGCTTTGCACTTCCTATTTTGTGTGATATGGTTCATTCTGGCAATGTTTGCAGATCGAACTTATGGAGTAACAATGGACTTGACACTTATTTGAATCTGACCGGCGATGTTTACTGGCAAGTGAAGGCGTATGAGGCTATTGCGACATGGCTGCAAGAAGAATTTGCAAAAGTTGAGGCGTATCTCTTGAGAGATTCGAGCATTGATCTGCTGTTCAACGGTTTGAACAATACGGAAGTCAAAGACTTTGATGCCGTTTTGGATCCATTCCAAAGAATCATGAGAAGTCCCGAAATCTCTTTGAGACTTGTTGACGCTGGGTTGTTTAAGTTTATAAAGAAACAAATTGGAACTCCCAAACCAATGTTGCGATTGAATTTGTTGCGAATGCTAAGAACCATTTTGGATTATTATCCTTCTAAATTCAATTTGATGAAGAGCATGGGTCTGTATAAGGCCATAGAACATGTTTTTGAAACAGATGAAACAGTTTTGGTCAAAGAATTATCGAAGGATTTGCTTAATTTCACACCTCTCATTCCAGCATCTCGAAAATCATCAGAAGAATCTAATTATGATTACCCTTCATCCACTCAAAGGTCCCGCCGCAACAGCATGATACAATCACCAACTCTCTCAAAGTACAATATGACTACATCATTTGGCAGACATTCGAGAGAAAGATCTCAGCCAATTATCTCCACGCCATTCTTGCCAATGTCGCCGTCAAGACAAAGTAAACATATGGGTCATTCTAGTTATACTGGATATTCACCATCTTCTTTTGTAAGATCTGGAAGGACCGCTACGTCTGCGATGGCAGGGATTATGGGAGGACCTGGAACTCCTAAAAGAGAAAAGGGAAAACGGGATGGTGAATTTATGTTTGGTGCACCCATTTCTTCTGCAAGTTCAACTTTTGACAGTTGATTCAAAAACCCTACTTTGTGGGGTTTCTTTTTAATTATTATTTTTTGGAACTTATGTTTGAATATGAAGGTTAACGACATGGTGATCAACTAACCGACCTGTTCAATGACTTTCGTTTTCTTTTTTTTTATTATTGATTTTCACCCCTTTTTTTTGCATTTTGTTCTATTTTTATTTATAGAGATTTAGGAAGTGACTTTATAATTAACTTGGTCATTCTTCCTTGTTTTTACTGTACTTAAACATGTAACTTATTTATTTTATTTTATTTTTCCTGTATATGCTTTTCTATATGCTTATTTTATAATTTATCGATTTATCAATGAATCTTGGTTTATATGATTTTGCGTTATCGTGTTCTTGGGAGGTGTAGCTCGTGAGAAAGATGATTGTTACAGAAATGTATGTATTTGGAACGACGTTGGGGAGATTTAATCTAGAATCAATGATTTCAATAAAATAATTGATTTAGATACAAGTAAATTCCAGTCAACAAGCTGTTGCAAGTAAAGATAGTATACTTTATTTGTTTCTCAAGAACTTACACAAACATCGGCATCGTAACGCGTTGCCTCCCAACCTCCATGTAATCTCGACCAAACATTCACTCCAAAAAAAGGCCACATTCCCATCCCCCACCTCACTCTCCCGTTACCTCTACTATCCTTCTTACCGTTTCATCTTCTTTCTTTCCCGAAAAAAAAAATAAAAAATTTACGTCAAGATGATACTGGCGCCCATCTTCATCTTCCTCCTTTCACTATCCCCGGCACTGGTAAAGGCAAACTTCTTGGTCCAGCTTACCCCGAATATCAACCTTGAAAGGTTCCTAGATAAGTACCCGGCGATCGGACAAGAGGTCTCGAAAACGTACGCGTTTGGATCGTTTGTGGGGATTTCAGGGAACTTTAATTTGAAAACCATCGAGTTGTTGAAGGGAATGTCTAATGAGGTGAGTGAAGTTTTATTCTATTTTTTATGTGTATTTTGGGGGTTTGATGTGCCGCAGGTTTGTTTTTACTCAGGACGGTATCGAAGGTGTTCCTAATCGGTGAAGTAAAAATGAATGGTGGAAAATGATATCGATAGTTGGGATTATTTCATGATCCTGGTTGGTCGATAATTTTACTATATTTCGTGAAAGAGTGTCGATAAGTATTATAACGAGAATATATTTCTAATATAACATGTGTATAGATAGTGTCTATGACGCCAGATTTACCAATCCAGGCAAACTATTTTGAGTTCGAAGATCAATATTCTGCACCCAGGCACCTGGCTAGAATATCTCAAAGAGAAAGGCTACATTGGGAAGGTATGTTATGACAATGAAGACTAAACAAGTGAAAATAAAATTGAGCTAACAATGTTACCACAAAGACAGGACGTTTACTTATATGCGCGATCTTCCTGACGACGTTCTTGTTTATATTCTAGATACAGGTGTATACTCAAGACACCCGGAGTTACAAGGAAGGATACTTTACAGCAGAGATTTTACGACTGAGGGATTGGGCGATACAAATGGTCATGGTAAGTATGCTGACCCCAATCATACTTAGTTTCCTTTCCTTTTTTTTTCCTCAGTTAACATTTACTTCTCTTCTCGTCCATTGTTTCATCAGGAACTCATGTAGCTGGACTCATTGGTTCTAAAACATACGGAGTTTTCAAGAGTGCCAAAATGGTCGACCTCAAAGTCCTCTCCAGCAATGGTGCCGGGAACCTTTCAACGGTATTAACGGGCCTTGAGTACATGGTCAATGAGTACCGCCGGACGCGTATCCGGTCTGTCGCAAATCTATCAGTAGGTGCGGGTTACAATTTCATGCTCAACAACGCCGTCAACATTGCCGTCGAGGCCGGCATACCCATAGTAGTAGCAGCCGGGAACACGAACGACATCGCCTGCAGCTACTCGCCTGCCAGCGCATCAGGCGCCATAACCGTCGGCGCCATCGACGACCGCTACGATTCCATTGCCTCGTTTAGCAACTGGGGCAGTTGTGTGGATATCTTTGCGAGCGGCGTTTATGTGTCTAGCTTGGCTCCGCATGGAGGCAACGGAAGCCTGGCGTTGTCTGGGACGTCGATGTCGGCACCGATCGTCACTGGAATCCTGGCGGCATATATGGCGGCTGGGTTCGATGCGGAGGCGGCGGTGGAATTGTTGTTTAAGTTTGCGACTCATGGGGCGATCCCAAGGTCGTCAATTTATTTGAGACCGAGGACTACGAACTTGGTGGCGTATTATCAGACTCTTAAGGACGGTAAAGCATAGAGTGTATCTTATATATAATGTAGGCTAATTGAATTGATAGGCGAGGCAAATTGGTAATCGAAACTAATCGTTTATAAGTGACTTCATGAGTCGGGGAGAGTTGAGAAATTTGAGATCAAACATTTTCTGATTTACGGTATTTGGATTGTATAAACAGGAATGAAAAGCCGATACTTGGGATACTAATTGTGCCTGGATTGAGCTATTCCTTATACGTACTGTACAGGCACAATATCAGAATTTGGCACACAAATTTCAGCTGCGGCTATCAATACAGCAAGAAGGTTTAAAATGAATCTCCCAACTCTGAATTTTTTTTATTTTGTTCCTTCAGTAAGTCCCAATTTTTCACACCAACAACCAACATCTCATAACATACAAACGCAACCATGTCCAGACCCGAATTCACGGCGCCGCCCGAAATTTTCTACGACGAAGATGAGTCCCGAAAGTACACACAGTCTTCGCGAGTCCAACACATTCAAGCCGAAATGACGCTCCGTGCTCTCGAGCTCCTCAACCTGCCCCCATCCCAGCTCGTTCTCGATATCGGCTGCGGGTCCGGGCTGTCCGGTGAGATCCTGACCGAAGAAGGCCATTACTGGATTGGTATGGATATTTCAGGGAATATGCTGGGGAATGCGTTGGACCGTGAGGTTGAGGGTGACTTGTTCCTGGCCGATATGGGACAGGGCGTTCCGTTCCGCGCAGGGGTGTATGATGCGGCGATTAGCATTTCGGCAATCCAGTGGTTGTGCAATGCAGATAAGACTGAGAACGACCCGAAGCGGCGGCTGGCTGCGTTTTTCTCGACGCTGTTTGCGAGCTTGAAGCGTGGCGGGAAAGTGGTGTGCCAGTTTTACCCGTCAAGTGATAAGCAGACGGACCAGATCCTGGCGGCGGCCAAGGTTGCTGGGTTTGGAGGAGGTATGGTGGTTGATAACCCGGAGAGTAAGAAGAACAAGAAGTGTTACTTGGTGCTGGCGGCTGGACGCCCCGATGACGATTTGAATATGGAGGGAGTGGTTATGGATGAGGTTAGAATGCAGAAGAAGGGAAAGACGAGGGAGACGACGAAGGAGTATGTGAGGAGGAAGAAGGAGTTGGATAGGAAGAGAGGAAAGGTGGTGAAGAATGATTCGAAGTATACTGCGAGGAAACGTAGGCCGAGGTTTTGAGGGAGGTTCTTTTGGACAGAGATATGGAGTATTTGTGGTGGATGCATTTATATATATAATTACGTGTGTATAAGTATAAATTTTTTGGTTATGTTATTGTTGTTGATGATGATTTGATATATAGAGCTGTGGTCTATCGTCAATGTTCTCTATTTGCTTCGGTTTGTGATAGCTGACATGCGGGAAGTGCAGGGGTTCAATCGGTGATTTGATATACAATTTGGTGGTTAATAGTAGACGTCACTTTGAACGATGATGCCAATTGTATATACATGGTCTTATATAGCATTGCGGTCAAGAACTTGTTGTGTCGTCGTTTCAAATTTGACGGCGTCGGTGTCGATAGAGTTTTCAACATTGAGTCAATAATGAAAAGTGGAGTTTGGCCACCGAGATCAATGTTTTATCTGTAGGAACTCTAGAAGAAGTTCAACAAGATTGATAAACTTGCAACACCGTACTGCGTAAGTTATGGGTGAATTGAAACGCTTTTGGCTGGTGGTTATATGTGATAATCGAGTATCTCCAGTAGGGATGCCTTGATGAAAATTAACATCGAATTCATTCATCTTCTCAATGTGCGTACAGTAAGAAATAACAAAACAGTATGAACCTCATCTCCAACATGTAATACCCTTGAGCTTTTTATTCTAATCATACTAAAGTAGTAAAAACGTTTTAAATCCACATCGTCTATTGTAGTTACTATACGTGACGAGGCCAGATCCAAAAAAACCTTCTCACATCCCTCCTACAAGCACCTGAGTTTACTAAATAAGTAAATTTATATTAAGTGCATGAGCACACACCCCAATCAAGAATTGGACTTCCAGGGATGACCAAAGTTCGGATAATTTTAAATTTGTCATTTGGACATGAAGCACGCTGAGTTGGCACATGCACAGTACGTACAGTATGTGTATATTGTACTCACATTGCATTTGGGAATGTGTGCTCGGACATGTCTGAACAATATTGGCAGTAGCATCCTGTCAAAATCCTGACGGTTGCCAAGTATTGCGCTAAAGGGGTACTACTTGAGAGGATACTGTCGATTAAAGGCGTATTAGTTGTTATAGAGGTTTGAAAAATGGTTGAACGTATAGCATTTTATTTTAGTGTGTTATATTGAAGAAACTGTATCATGAATGTCATTGAGATTTGATGAAATACAATTCCAGTGGAAAACGTGAATTTACTGAATTACAATTCAAATTGCGCTATGTTAATAGATGACTGGCTGCAGGGACACCATCCCCTGTATATATAAGTGAAAGGTGACTGTGTATGATGACAATCCGAGATCAAAACAATCATCTTAATGAACCATATGCTTTTGGTCTACAAGGTTATGAGTTTTGGGGGTTGAAGATATTTGGTCTTGACTACTTTCAAACTCGTGTGAGTATGATGCATGTGCTAGACTAGACAATGGCTAGATCGATGTGCAATTGGAAAACTACACAACCTTTCTATGCAGTCTATTCACAGTCAGGTGTTTGGTCTATTCCAGATCGCCTATAGATCTTGTATACATGAGCGTTTTCCAACAATGTTTGCACCTAATTACGTGGGTAGGATAATTACATGAATTGATACTGCTAGCATATCTTCACTGATGCATCTGAGTGGGAACAACCAACTTTGTCAATCTGAGGACACTTTATTTCTACGCCGACTGTAACGTAACAGCAGCAGAGTGAAAAATTGTGAAAAAAAATTCTATTGTAGATGAAAAATATTTCAGGCAGAGTTGATGCCAAACAAACTTTAAATAGCCACGCCCGACCCAATCGAGACAACCCGGCACGAATTGAGCAACAAAGTTACCAGATGTTTAGTACCAGACCTTCACTGACTTAAGCCACTTTACTAGAAATGGACACAAAGTAAACTCTCCTTGTTTCTTTTCATTCAAGAAAATCGAGACGAAAAACTCAAAACTCAAACTCAAAGAGGACACTTCTCTCTTTCTTCTTACTCCTTTCTGTTTTCTTTCAGCACCTGCTTTCTAAATACCCGCACCCGCACATTCCGAAAAAATGTCAAGGAGTCGAGGTAAAAGTTTGTCTTTACCTCTCTACGAAAAGTCGATCAAACATGAGAACCCAGACGACAACCTCCCCATGGATCACGACCACGTAGTCAAGCCAAAACCCAAGAGGCTAGCGAGAAATTGGTTTTGGAAAATTGTGTGGGAGATCAATAATGTTGTTGGTAGACCAGGTATCTGGGTCTTCTTCGGTACTGTGCTGTTAGTCGGATGGGTCACTCTCAATTTGGTCGATTCGATAAGGATCCAACTGAACAAACCTGGATACAGACCGGTGGTGGGAGTGACAGGGGAAAACGTGTTGACAGAAGAGACGATCATAGCTCCAGATATCAAGGCTGTATGGGCCGGAATAATTGATGATAAAGAGCCTCTGGCAGCAGGTTCAAAGGCTGACAACTTGAAAAACTCTAAACCCAAGAAAGAATTGAACACGAAAGCCGATGCTCTCAATCTGAAAAACACAAAACTCACGGAAACAACTACATCCAAACTGGCTAAAGAAACAAAGATCGGATCGAAGGTTCATACCGGAGATACACCCGAACTTGTCATGGTGTTGGCGTTGAATCCAGATACATACAACGTTGACTACATGAATAAAGTGCTCAAAAATAGACAAGAGTACGCTGCTAAACATGGTTACGGTTTATACGTACGATATGTCACCGACTTTTACGACGACTACGTGGACGCTTATGACCATGGATATTCCACCGCGTTGGAGTCTGGCTTGGACGCAGTACTGTATTCCTCACAAGTATGGACCTGGGCCAAACTCTCGATCATGAGAGCTGCAATTCACAGTTTCCCCAACGCCAAACATTTCTGGTATCTAGATTGGAATGCGCTGATCCTGAATCAGGAAATAGACGTAATTGAGCAGTTTGTTGATGGTGTAGAGTCCAAACTTTTGCGTGACGTTCCAATCGAAATAAAGAAGAGTGGGGTCAAAAGACATGGTGAATCGAAAAATGCAATCAAAACTTACAAGTATACAAAGACCGAGGAGATTCGGTTGATTGCAACTCAGGATGAAGCGGGAATCTCGGCATCGTCATTTATATTGACGAACCTGGATAAGGACGATGGACAGTTTGCACTTTCATTTATTGGATTCTGGAGTGACAATCTCTGCAAAAAGTACAAGGGTTTTACTGAGAAAGAGGTATCTGCATTGAACCACATTCTGAAATGGCATCCTGTGTTCTTATCCAAAACTGGACTTGTTTCTACAAAAGAGCTGGCTTCGTTTACATCACACTCATTGATGAGACAGAAACAATCTTGGGAAATGCAGGAATTTCAAAAATTGGCTTACACTCCGGGTGACTTTGTTGCAGTCATTACCGATTGTCAGTTCTCATCTTCGGCGGACTGCATGACTCAAGCCAAACAGGCATTAGCATAGGATCTTATCTATAATCGGCGACACTTGGAAGTTAAAAAGGTTAACGGACAGTTTAATAAAATAAATCATATTATATAGTAATAATTTTTTTGTATACAGATCTCATTAGAATCTATCCACCTGAAAGTTACAATTCTTCCGACAGTTATTGGGCTCACTTCGTAAATACAGTATCATGTTAAGTTTCATAAATATACACGATAATTCAATTAATTATTAACCTTTATTCTCCAGTCGTTCATCCAAAACCTTCATGGCCAAAGCCCTTCTTCGCTCAGCGTCAGCCTCTGAACTATGTGTCACCACACCTCTATTAACTCTCATATTCGCTCTCAAATTACTCTGTGCAACTTCTTCTTTATCGAAAGGACTTGCAATTTTCAAAAACACGAGACTCTTGAACCACAACCTTGAGATTGCATGCACCAGTTCTCTGACGGGTTCCGGATAAAAGAACGTGTTTAGTGCAAAAACTTCAGACAGGTCTCCGCGGATTCTGAGTTTCTCAACGTCACCAATTGACGTTGGCAGAACCGGATCCACGTATGAAATTCTGAAGAATCGCAAGTACACCCAAGCCGTAAAGAACCCTGACCAAGCCAGCATCGCTATTTCCAAGCCATTGATGGCACCAAGAAGAGTGTACAAAATGAGAATTGGCATGACAATAAATTTGACTTTGAGCGTGAAAAGAGATTTGAAAAATATAAGATTGTGTTCGGGGACAAGCTGTTTCATGGCGACAAGGAACGCGAGCTGAATAGGAATTCCGCCATTCACGAGTCGAATCGTGTCACCTGTGTCAATTCTCAGCGCCTGTTTCAGGGTGAGCGTTGCGGCAGTGACAACGACTGGAATCGTTGTAACCAGTGCGAGAAATATGGCAAGTTGTTTACTAGACCACACACGTTCACAGTACTTCCCGCCGAAAACAAGTGTTGCGGCTGTAATCAGAAACCCAAGTATATGCGTTTCTGTAAAAGACGTGGTCAATATTGTCCATGGATAGGTTATCGATAGCGCAGGTGTTGTCAGTGTTAGGTACGGAATAATGATATCTTTGAATTCTGGTTCTGGTTGCGGAGGTGCTTTTGGATCTTGCGGTTGTTTTGGGATTAATGCCCTGTATATATTTAGTCTCAGCAGTAAATTCACAGATGAGAGAATTATTAGCGATAAAACACAAATCCGTGTCACTGAAGGCAGGTTCAATCTCATTTTTGTGTATCTCGGGAAATAACAGATTTGAAAGTTGACCAAAAAAAATAATATAAAATGTATAAGAGAAAGAAAAAATATATTACAGCTGGCAAAAGTACCAGATGTTAAAGACTAAAAAAGTTACATAACAAAAATGAATGGTAGGAGAATCGAACCCCTGTCCTTCGCTTGGAAGGCGAAGATGATAACCACTACACTAACCATCCGTTCTGCCAAAAAAATATTTTGTGTGCTATATATTTAAAAAAATATTTTTGTGATCCCTCGCACCTCTGGAATTCTTTCGCCCCTCCGTCAACTCCATCTGTCGCAGCACCGCTACTCCTAGAGTCGCAGCTGGGGATAAGAGCTTCTTATATAGAAGTGCGGATTGACAAGAGGCGAGCGGTGCTTATCTATCCCGGAGACCCCTGAGCCCCTGGAATGCTCCTGTGAGCTCCTTTACGGCTCTAATCAA